>JAJJHQ010004697.1:8618241-8631246 GCA_021223825.1 Drosophila ironensis
AGGCGTTCGTTGTAACGACTCGAGTGCCGGTTAATCTGCTCTCTGACGGAGGGAATTTGAAGATCTTCTGCTAGGGCGTTGTTCCTAACTTACCAAGGCGCATTTGTCATCATGCGCAGCGCCCGGTTTTGTATCCTTTGTACTCTCATAACGTTAGTGTGTGAGGCTGTACCCCATAGTTGGATGCAGTACATAATTGATGGCACCACGATAGTTTTAACAAGCAAAACCTTGTTGCCAAGGCTGAGCTTGCTCGTTGGTTTAAGCAACCAGTTTAGCTTCTTTAGCTTTGTCCGGCACGTAGCTGCTATCTTTTGCGTGTGCTGTTTCCAAGTAAGCTGCTTGTCTAGGATCAGACCAAGGTACTGCGCCTGGGGTGATTGGGGGATGGCGACGTCGTGGAGTTCGACTCTAGGAAGGGCCTTTCCTCTCAGAGTGAAGCAACAATGTTGCGACTTACTTCCATTTATGGCAACATTCCACCTGTTAGCCCACTTGCCGTACGACTTGAGGTATTCCTGGGTGATCCTTGATGCTTCAATGCAGCAGGATGAGTTCGCAAGGAAGGCAGTATCGTCAGCGTAGGTGGCCAAAAGTGTGCCCGGTTGAGTAGGATTTGGCAAGTCTGATGTGTTCAGATTGTACAGAACGGGACCCAAAACGCTTCCCTGCGGGACGCCAGCACGGNACCGTTAGGTATTACTTCAGGGGGGAGGACTGCCTTATCGGCTACTCCCTGGGTGTCGAGATCGTTCCGCTCGCCGTAGCTCCTTCATCACTGAGTTGGCCATTCTGTCAATCGCTTCCCAGTTTCCGGTACTGGTCAGCATACAGGACACCAAGTTTGCTGGCCTCAATTGCACTTTGAGTGATCTTTCTGCCTCATCTCTCTGCACTACGAATCTCGGACAGGAGAATATCACGTGTTCCGGATTCTCTATGCATCCCTCGCCGCACGCGGGACAAAACGGGTCTTCCACATGTCCAAAACGATAGAGATAATCTCTAAAGCAGCCGTGACCGCTCAGGAACTGCGTAAGGTGGAAATTGAGCTGCCCATGTTTCCTGTTCACCCATGTCTCCACACAGGGTATGTCCAGGCTCCTTTTTTCCGAGCTGTCCCATCGTTGCTGCCACTGGGCCATCTCCCGTTGTTGGTGGGTTTCGCTTCCCGGATCTCTTCTGCTTCTGTTGTAGAGCTCTCTAGCTTGGAGATCGAAAGGCATTATGCCTGCTAGTAGGTGGGCGGCCTCCCCTGAGATAGTTCGGAACGCGCTTATTACCCTAATTGCGCTGGTCCTATAGATCGCACATACTTCCTTCGTGTATGTTCTATAGGATGTGGCGTTTCCCCATACCGGTGCGGCGTAAGTCGCTATTGATCGCACGACTCCACTAAGTAGTCGACGACGCAGTTCCTTGGGGCCTCTAGTATTAGGCATGATGCGGGCTAGCGCAGAACATGCGACGGAGGCTTTCCCGGCTACATAGCTCATGTGGTCCTTGAACGAGAGCCTGTGGTCTATTATCACCCCCAAGTATTTGAGGCGTGGCCGTGAGGTTATGGTAGTGTTGCCTACCGTAAGTGTGGCCGTTTCCACTTTTTTCCTGGAGCTTATTAGAACAGCTTCCGTTTTTTGCTCTGCCAGGCTGAGTCCTGCACTGACAAGCCATTCCTGTACCTGACAGATGGCCTCATTCGTGATGGCCTCTAGTGCGTTGATGTGTTTGGCGACTGCAACGATCGCTATGTCATCAGCGAAGCCTACTATTTTAACTCCTGGTGGAAGAGTGATACGCAGGATCCCATCGTACATGAGGTTCCATAGAGTCGGGCCAAGGACCGAGCCTTGCGGTACTCCCCCTGTAACTTTTTGGCTCTTGTTTCCGTCACTTGTAGCATATTGGAGCACTCTATCATTGAGGTAGCTACCTACGATGCGTACTAGGTAGCGATCGATATTCATGCGGGTGAGGCACTGCATGATTTTTTCCCAACTTGCGGTGTTGAAGGCGTTTTTGACGTCGAGGGTTACTACAACGCAGTATTCTTTCGTCCCCCATAGCCAGCGTTCTCCCTCAATAGCGTTTGCTGCTATATTCGCAACGGACTGGATTGCTTGGATGGTTGAGCGGTTCTTTCTGAATCCAAATTGTAGGTCAGAGAGTCCATTTACTCCCTCTAGAGCAGCTTCCAGCCGCGAGCAGATCACTCGCTCAAACGCTTTTCCTGCTGTGTCGAGAAGGCAGATCGGTCGGTATGCTGAAGGGTCTTCTGGGCACTTATTTCCTTTTGGGATCAGGACCAGGTTTTGTATTTTTCAGCATTTAGGGAACACTCCCTCTAGTAGGCATTTGTTGAAGGCCGTGGCAAAGTACTTTGGCTGTGCCTCCAGTGCTCTTCTCATGACAGCGCTCGGGATACCATCTGGACCTGGTGCTTTTCCAGACTTGATCTTGCGCGCGGCTGCTAGGACTTCCTCCTCTGATACTTGCTCAAACCGAATAGAGTTCCAGTCTATTTGCTCTACACTTCCCTCATCTCTCGGAGGTTGTTGAGGAAACAGGTGGGCCACTATTTTGGCCAGCATTTTGGGACATGTTGGGCTAGCCGATCTAAAACCATGGAATCTCTTCATGGCTAGTTTGTAGGCCATGCCCCAGGGGTCAGTGTCCGCCTTGTCGCACAACTCTAGAAACAAGCGTTTTTTGTTGCGCTTTATAAGGTCTCGCAGTGCTCGCCGCTTTCCCATAAATTCATTGTGTAGGGATGTTGCAGTTTGGGTTCTACCCCTCCTTAAGGACCTTTGGAAGGCACGCCTTGACCGAAAGCATTCCCTCCTTGCATTGGCGATATCCTGGTTCCACCAGTAGACTGGTTGCTGCCTCGACCTGTTGCTTCCCTTCCTCATAGACGCATCGCATGCCCTGACTAAGTGGGTCATGATCTGTTCAGTCATGTCCTCTGCTGTACCCCCAAGCTGTAGCCCCTGTAGCATGTAGGTGAACATATCTTTGTCGAAAGTGTCCACTCTATATCGGACATAGCTTGTGGTTTCCGGCGTGGCTGGTCGTTCGCGCACTTCAGTGATGATGGCCTGATGGTCGCTGTGTGTGTAGACCTTGCTGACAGCCCATGTTGCTCTTGCAGCTAGGCGACTGCTCACGAAGGTTAGGTCTATTACAGAGCCTGCAGTTCCTCTGCTGAAGGTGTTTTCCGTGCCGCTGTTCATAAGAACTACATCCAATGTCGCGAATGCGTCTAAGATCGCTCGTCCTCTCGTGTTGGTGGTGGTGCTTCCCCAATCGGTCGCCCATGCGTTGAAGTCTCCTGCGATTACACAGTCAGACTTGCCTCGTACATCCTCCACTAGTATGTCGAGTATATTTGTGTATTCCTCCATGCTTAGCGATGGGGCTAAGTAGCAGCTATACACATATAGCCCATTTATTTTTGTCCTGACGAAGCCTTTTTGTGGCGATACTTCCGTCAGTACAGTTGGTCGTTGACCACAGCTCCACACTGCCGCCTTACGCAGCTGGTCCCCTGCCCACGTATTGGAGGCGTTTATGCGGAAAGGTTCGCTCAAGATGGCAATGTCGATAGACTCCTCTCTGGTGGATTGTGCTAGCAGGTCCTGTGCTGCTCTACAGTGGTTCAGGTTAAGCTGGAGGATGCGGGTCATTTACGCTTCATGGAGCTCAGTGCCTTTTTGAAATACGGGCACCTGCTACTAACAGCGGTATGGCCCGTCTCTTGCTCTCCCCTCCTGGTGCATAGTGCGCATTTTGGGGGCTTCTTGCATTGTTTGGCTTGGTGTCCCGCTTCCCCGCAGTTGTAGCATTGACCCGAACAATCTGCGTCCACTGTGCATCTATTGGCAAGATGTCCGAATTCTAAGCACTTAAAGCATCGGAGAGGGCGCATCTTCCTTCTTATTCGGCATATCACCCATCCTATGCGGATCTTTCCAACTTCCTCCATTTTTTGCACCGCGTCCGTGGGCAGTCTCAGGGTAGCCGTCTGCGTGTCGCCGTATGCCTTCCTTAGGGAGACTATGCAACTTTTTGTTGCCTTAATTTCCCCGAACTGAGTAAGCAGCGCCTCTAATAGTTCCTCCTCCGTGGTCACCTCGTCCAAGTCCTTGACCTCAACTAGCGAGGTCTCAGTCAGGGCTCTGACCTCAACCTCCGACCCCAAGAACTCCTGAACGGCTTCCTGTAGCCGCTTTGTCTGGGGATCTGACGGCTTAGAGAGCTCAAAGAGTAGTTCCCCTTTTGCCGTTTTTCGGATTCCCTTAACATGCTGTGCCAGGCTCTTCAGCTTAGGCTCCGATTTAACCGATCGGAGCATTTCGGCGTAGGACATTTTTGATGACCCTTTCACGACGATAGCATCCGGCTTAGGCAGTTTTACTTTGCCTTTCCTTCGATTGACTCTTGTCCAGTCCTCCTTGTTGTCCCTGCGCAGACTACCATTTGTTGGGACTGTCGCTTGGTTCCTCTGAGGCTTTGCCTCTTTCTTGGGCTTGGGCTCCGCGGAGTTTTTTGGTTTCTTTGGCCCTGGGGCGGGAGACTCCAATTCACCACGTTCAGCGCGTGCCCTTTTGCCCTCTCTTGGCGACTCTACATTACCCTGCATGGCTGCTTGCTGATAGGACAGCCGTCTGTCAACCGCTTGCACCTGGGGCGATGTGGTTTTATATGCCGCCCTTGTCATCTCACTGTCTGCTGCCGTGTAGAGACCCATTATGCCATCAATGAGGTCTCTCATTGGCTGATGGATGGAGCGCCTACCTTCTAGCATTTTCCCTAGCTCCCTTATCTTGGAGCCTAGGATCTCAAAGCTGCTAGCCTTTCTTGGTGGTGCTTTGGGCTTCCCCTCTTCTACGCTTTTGCACCCTGCAGAACTGGGAGAGTCCTGGGCGGGTGTCTTTAGTTTTTGCCTCGGGGATCTGGCCAGCCTTTTCCTTCCTTGAAAAGGGTTAAGGGGGGGCTCGGGGTTGTAGCCTCCCTCTTCCAGGCTTCCTCTTACTTGTTTTTTGCTTGTTGCTGTATCTGCTTCGGCAGCCAAGTTTGCCACTACCGAAACATTGCGGTCATTGAATGACGACGACTGGGGGCCCGCTTGCTCGCCCCTCATAGCCGCCGGTACTGGGTATCCGACTCCCTGCACCGTAACTTCTCCTCCATTGTTACTAAACATTGTGGTTATTTTTTACCGGTTAACCGCCGTAGCGTTTTTTAAAGTCTATCCGTCAGACTACTTTCCCCTTTAGTCGCCTTCTACGACAAGCGGGGGGACTGTGTTGGTATTCTAGACCCGCCAAACACACGGGTCATTCGCACGTGTATTCATATAGTATTGTGTGTATGTGTGCACCTGCTTTTTTTATGTCAACAAACGAAAATATGGTGAATTATTTGAAAAAAAAATATTAAATCAAAGAAATGGTCCATAAAGAAAAAAGGTACATGGTATCCCGTTGTCGAGAAATCTCGACTACAGCGTTTCTACTTGTTTTTTTTTTTTCTTTGGTGTAACATTTAATTTTAGTAACGTTGATCAGCCAAACCAATGACTATAAAACGTTGGGCGTAATAATAATAACAAATGATACAGATAACAGATAATAACATGATAATAATAACAAGAGATTAACAAATTTTTATGATACGTTTATGATACAGTTAAGGTTATTGTTTCAGGACTCGAGAAAAATTGCGTCCTCTTGTCCAGAGATCGGCGGGGTGTCTACGCTTCAGTCTTCTTCTAGTTGTTTGGTCGGCTAGAGACGCTGCTAGGTGGTTTGGGTGAGCTGTCAGGCGTTCGTTGTAACGACTCGAGTGCCGGTTAATCTGCTCTCTGACGGAGGGAATTTGAAGATCTTCTGCTAGGGCGTTGTTCCTAACTTACCAAGGCGCATTTGTCATCATGCGCAGCGCCCGGTTTTGTAACCTTTGTACTCTCATAACGTTAGTGTCTGAGGCTGTACCCCATAGTTGGATGCAGTACGTAATTGATGGCACCACGATAGTTTTAAAAAGCAAAACCTTGTTGCCAAGGCTGAGCTTGCTCGTTGGTTTAAGCAACCAGTTTAGCTTCTTTAGCTTTGTCCGGCACGTAGCTGCTATCTTTTGCGTGTGCTGTTTCCAAGTAAGCCGCTTGTCTAGGATCAGACCAAGGTACTGCGCCTGGGGTGATTGGGGGATGGCGACGTCGTGGAGTTCGACTCTAGGAAGGGCCTTTCCTCTCAAAGTGAAGCAACAATGTTGCGACTTACTTCCATTTATGGCAACATTCCACCTGTTAGCCCACTTGCCGTACGACTTGAGGTATTCCTGGGTGATCCTTGATGCTTCAATGCAGCAGGATGAGTTCGCAAGGAAGGCAGTATCGTCAGCGTAGGTGACCAAAAGTGTGCCCGGTTGAGTAGGATTTGGCAAGTCTGATTGTACAGAACGGGACCCAAAACGCTTCCCTGCGGGACGCCAGCACGGACAGTTTTGATGCTTGACCGTTCCCCTCTCACCTCGACCATAAAACTTCGATCAAGGAGGTATGATTTCAGTAGAAAAAATTGGCCAGTCGGGAGGAGTGACTTGAGCTTGTGAAGTAGGCCGTAATGCCATACGCGGTCAAAGGCTTCCTTAACGTCGAGGAAAATCGCAGAGCTGTATTGCTTGTTTTCAAAGGCAGTTAAAATATGCTTAACAACTCGATGCGCTTGCTCTGGGGTCCCATGGCGATGTCTAAAACCAAACTGGTGGTCGGGGATTGCGATTTGCACTCTTGTTACTCCCATAATTCTACTTAAAAATATTCTCTCGAATATTTTAGAGAAAGTGGGTAGCAAGCTTATAGGACGGTAAGACTCTACAAGATTCTCCGGTTTTCCAGGCTTTGGTATCATCGTAATCACAGCGCACTTCTATTGGGAGGGAAAGTGGTGGATACGTAACATCGAGTTAAATAGGAGAACGAGGAACAAGATTCCTTTTTTTGGTAAAGCCCTGGCAACTCTGGTATCGATGCCATCGAATCCCTGCGCTTTGTTGGGATGTAGCTTCCGAATTTGCAGGCAAACTTCTTCTGGGCTGACATGTTGGATCGGTAGGGCGTCCGGGGAAGGTGCATTTATGAAGGCCATTGTTTCCTCAACCTCTTCTGAGCTCGCGAGGTCAAATGGCTGGAAGCGTTTCTCCAGTTCGTCTGCAAAAGCTATAGCAATCTCGGAGTCAGACCTGCACCATGTATTGTCAGTTTTCCGTATCGGAATCTTTCGGAGAGGCTGTCTTTTAATGTTCCGTGTGGATTTCCATAGGTTGAAGCCATACGGTTTCATGGGGTCCGCCTTGAGGAGCATTTCATCGAAATAGGGAAGGGGTGGGTTAAACTTTAACTGGTCATATCTTCTATATTTATTGTCTGATCTGAACGTAATTTTGCATGCACGTGTTTGGCGATTAGCAGACTTAGCTGACTTAAAATTTTTAGCTTTTACCATTTTTGAGATATCAATTTTTTTGCAAATACGAGGGCGGAATAGGGCCTAGCAAAAATCCGAGAACGATGCAAAAATGCAAAAAAGAAATGCAAAAAGAAACAGGTCTCTAGCTCTTATTTTGTCCAAGTTATCGAAGAAAATACAGTTTTATGCAAATTACGAAGGCGGAAAGGTGCGTGGCAAAAATTTGAAATAAACTCGACCTGCGTACACATTTAACGGACTTAAAGAATTACACCTCTAGCTCTTACCATCTTCGAGAACGACGTGTTTATACATACAGACGGACAGACAGACAGACAGACAGATGGACAGACAGACGGACATGGCTAGATCGACTCGGCTGTTGACGCTGATCAAGAATATATATACTTTATAGTGTCGGAAACGCTTTCTTCCTGTTACATACTTTGCACAAACTTAATATACCATTTTGTACCTTAAGGTACATGGTACAATAAGGACTACATACATATAGTGACATATCTACACACAAGCCATCCGATATGTCTAACCTATACCTAAATACACATGTTGTATTTCACAATACTTAATTATTAAGTTTTTGATATTCATATTCACGAACACCCAAATAAGTTTATTTCTGACCGTAAGCAAATCCAAATGGAAATTTGCACTGAATAATCCATTTATTTCCACTATCCACTTATACCAATCCGTTGGACATAATCTTCCGTGAAGTCCGAAATCATTATCTAAACAAACTAAACCCCTCAAATACAAACGGCAAATCACGCCACAGCCAAATTTGATGCCAAATCAATTTGACTG
This sequence comes from Drosophila ironensis, assembly GCA_021223825.1. Lineage (NCBI taxonomy): Eukaryota > Metazoa > Arthropoda > Insecta > Diptera > Drosophilidae > Drosophila > Drosophila ironensis. The sequence continues at coordinate 8,626,542 of JAJJHQ010004697.1, forward strand.
CTTGATCTTAGCTGCGACCATTTACAACCATTTACAAGCTGCGGCCTTTACAACCGTTCTGGCGCTGATCTTAAATGCTCAGCTTAGATTTTTTTAAATATAGAATTGAATTTAAATATCACTAAAAGTAAGACACTTGAATGAGTTATCAGTAAATAACGCGAATTGGGGGTGAAGAATAGTACTGACTGCGCCAGAGTGGCTGGGTTGATCATTTCGACTCGGCGTCCAGAAATTACGTCCAGATCGGACAATAAATATAGAAGATATTTAGTTGTGTGAGGGTTCTCAGACGCTCTCATAAACGACGCCTTTCGTCAGTATATGAACAAAGACTTTCTCTAGCGAAGAGAGCGATCAGAAATTTACAGGGAAACTATGAAACGTACACCTTCATGGCAACCTTTGCAAAAAACCAAAAAGACAAAATCGGCAACAGGTAAAAAACCATCAGCCGGCGGACTTTAAAATGGAAGGCGGAACAAAACGCTTTTTTCTGAACAGACTAAGGCGCAGATCCATTCCGATCAGCGCAGTAATAGCTTGCAAAACGCAAAAAATTTACAATTCGGAACCTTTGGAAGATGATCACTAACTTTTAAATATTATTTGACCCAGTCAAAGCCTATAAAATCGGAGAGCTGCCACATCCGAGCGAACTCCGGCCACCTAAAATGGGACAACGAAGTATAGCAGATCGATTTCCACAAATGCACTGACGCCTGCGTTGATTGTTCAGATGATCCGCCATTGTCAAGAAATGCGTTTTTAGAGATGCCAAGGACCCGGAAAAAGGGTTTGGCAGACCCTAACGAGACTTTAGTTTATAACACTTCGGAGCTACTACCATCAGAAAAGTTTACGAGGAGCTCATATATGCTAAATAGTACCCGTACCCCATGGGAGCAGCGGATTTTGTCAACAACGAAATTCAAGACCAAGTAAAGGGATAATTGAGAAATCAACATCTCCTTACACTAACCCAATATACATAGGTGGTAGACAAAAAAGGGACCGACGAAAACGGCAACAAGAAAATGCGTTTAGTCATCGACTTTCGCAAATTATATGAACGAACCGTGTCCGATAAGTAGGTACCCTATGCCAAATATCTCAATGATATTGAGAAATCTCGGCAAAGCAAAATATTTCTCAACGCTGGACCTCAATTCTGGCAGAGAAAAAAACCTCGTTCTCAATTATTGGTGGTAAATACGTAGATTGGGTTCTGAAGAGTCTCTACGATGCGAAGATTAAGAAAAGTGTTAGCTTTCTTGGGGTTATAGTCACTTGTAATGGGGCTTCCACTGACCCATAGAAATTAAAGGCCATTAAGGAATTTCCGGAACCTAAAAATGTATTAGAAGTACGGTAATTTCTAGGTCCGGCTAGTTACTACTAGCGGCAATAGAAAACCTATCTCAGAAATTTTAAAATGGGAAAACAGAACAGGTAGTAGACCCAGGTCCCGAAACATTCGAGTACAGTTCTCTGAAGCGCAAAAACAGGCGTTCTAGAAGCTTCGAAATATCTTGGCATCTGACGACGTCATGCTAAGATACCCCGATTAGAAAAAATCATTAAATCTAACTACAGATGCCTTGGCCTATGGAATTGGTGCAGTGCTGTATCAAGAGGAACGTCCAATTACGATCATGATAATGGCAATCACGCGGTATTTTAGATTGGTCCCGAGGTCCTTGTCAAACTCTCGAATGAGCTCTATGTTACGTTCGTTTAATTGATGAAGGTAAGGGAGGCTCAGTACGTCGTGAGTGATGGTAATGTTAAGCACTGGTAAGCTTGGAACTCCTGGAGTTTGGACCGCAAAAATATCTGTAACACGATTTTTACAATGGTAACGATTTTTTTTCTTTACAACGATTTTTACAAAATTTTGTGGCCGAAAACTGCAGAGCTGTCTCTTTTTTCCAAAGAGGACGAAGCTGCGTTATGACGGGAAGCGTGCCTCCTCCTAAGTTATTTGGTTTTGGAAGTAATTCAAGGGTTTTTCCGTCGATTCGATTGTGTGTTTCAAGGAGAGTTCGCTGCGTATAGTGGCCAGGCACAATTCAGCTTCTTGCTCTTGTATGACTTTAAGCAAAAAAAAAAAAAAGGTCCTTCAGCTTCGGGGGACGAACAAATGAGCAAGAGAGCAAGAGAGCAGAGAGCAAGAGATCAAGTGCAACAAGTGAGCAAGTGAGCAAAACTGAGCAATATGAGTGAGTTGACTCCTTTGAAAAAAAAGAACAAGTGAACATGTTCACCTAAAAGAGCAGTATTGACACAACACTACCTTCATCAATTAAACGAACGTAACATAGAGCTCATTCGAGAGTTTGACAAGGACATCGGGACCAATCTCAAATACCGCGTGATTGCCATTATCATGATCTATCTCCATTTTTTCAAGATCTGCTGCACAGCTGAAGGTAGTCATCACCGAGTTAGCGTCGGCCGAGAGCGGTCTTAATGCAAAGGGGGACAAGTTAACAAGTCAACCTAAACCAGCAAAAGTCAATAATTTTTGTTCGCTAATTCTGACTAAACGAAGCTCAGTGAAAATGAATATTTATTTGCATATAGTCATTTTGAAGAAGATTCCCATTAGGGAATAACTCATGGATAGGAAATATTAACTTACGGATAGTCGCATTTGACCCGTTCTTAAATCTTCTTTTTCCAGAAAGTCATATTCTTCATATACATCCATATCATTATCATCATCAAGCTCTTCAAACATATAATAATCACCAGTACGCACTGCATGTGGATGTAGTCTTAAGTCCCTACGTTTCGGTTGAGGCGAACGAGTAAAATATGTATTCTTAAAATGTAATTTTCTATCTTGGTTAGACGACATAAAAAAATTAGTACCGTTTTTTTTTAATTTCTTTTTTTCTTCTCTGTCAAGGTTATCTTTAATAATGGGAGATGATTGAGGTTGGAGTTCAATATCACGAAATTCTGTCATAGGAAATAAACGTTATTGGTTTTAGTAAGTATATTTAAAAAAAACGTATACTGCTTTTAAAAGAAAGACGAATAATATTTATATTTATGGAAATGATTAATATATATGGAAATGGAAATTCTGTTATAGATTCAGATGGCTAAGTACAGATATCCACGTCTATAATGAACCGGTTCTCGAGGTTTATAAAGAAGACGAACCAAGCAAAGCTGAGAATCATACTTATGTAACTTTGCTAAATACATAAAATGATCTAATTAGAATTTAATAAATATATAAATAAATATTAGAGTTAGTCATTGACTCGCCGAAATTCGATAGGATAGCTTATTTATTTATTTATTTAAATCTACTATTTAATACTTAACCTAATGAATTAATTGAGTTACAGGGGACTTCGAAAGGAAACTTGTGGGTTTTTACCCTATATATTCAAATGCTATATCGAATGCTCTGTAAACAGCGGCAGGAATTTAGGAGGTATCTACAGTAAGATCATCTCCGCATAGTTAGGAAGTTTGCCTGGTCGATCCCTCCAGTATGAGGGATGCGTAGGCTGATCAAATTTGTACATGCTCATCTACCAACGTTGGACCGTGGTATAAACTTGCTAAAATTTGAATTTGAGTTTAAGATATGTCTGATATATTGTACTATATGATCGTTGTTAAGTAAGTAGGGAGCTTATCTCCTGAAATTATTTTTTTGGTTGCAGTTAACCACAGCAAAGGTTAGTGAGTCGCGGTTTTGGATAAATCGGTGTAACCCATGGTTTTTACTCCAGTTTTTCTTGTGTAAACAACATTTGTGTTGTTTAGCAGCGTTGTAAATTTCGGTGGCTTTGGCTTTTAAAGATCCCCTGCGATTAGGCAGAGGTAGACCAAGCCTCTGGTTGGCGCAAGATCTAAGCGTGGATATGCATCAGTGATCTGCACGATATCCTCTTCTTTTAACTATAAGTGTATTGGTCAAAGAGCGAATATGTACTACTCTCACTCGCTGTCTACGGTAATACTTTCAAATACTTCAGCTCTATTCGAGACTTAAGTTACAAAAATAGTGTAAGCCAGCGGTGAGCACAGATTTTTAACCAAAAACGAAAAAAGGGTCTCCTCTGTCCGACTTTTTGGTTCTACATATTTGTTTGTGTAATTTCACACATTCCCTTTTCACCGTCAACTCGGATGTCATGCACATTTTTTTTTTTTTTTTATTACTTTGCTTTTATTTCTTGGATCTTCTCTTTCAGAGACTAACAAGAGGTATATAAAATCTTAAATTTCTAACTTAACTAACAGTCATGCCGACTGGTACAGAGTTAGACGGCCCTAATAATCGATTGCCGGGTTGGAAGGTCGTTGCGTCGGAGGGTGGTCGTTGCGTCGCAGGCGGGATCCGCTGGAAACCCGAGTCAATCCCCGAGCGAGGGGATTTGGGTGCGAAGACAGCTTTTCTTTGTAGGACTCTTTTTGCTTCTGGATTTCATCTTTCACTGCGAGGATGCCAAGATCCCGGTGGATGTTTTCGTTGCGAACATACCAAGGTGCCCCAGTGATAGTTCTCAGGATTTTTGATTGTGCGCGCTGTATGATGTCTATGTTGCTGCTACTCGCGTTCCCCCACAGCTGGGAGCCGTACGTCCAGATAGCCTTAAGGACTGAGTTGTAGAGTAGTAACTTGTAGTCCAGGCACAGTGGTGATCGTGAGTTTATGATCCAGTGGAGGCTGCTA
>JAJJHQ010004697.1:8631288-8841089 GCA_021223825.1 Drosophila ironensis
AGAACATCAGCCTAGGAATATAAAGATAAAACGTCCGCTGGGTGTTAGACTCCCTGAAATTAAAACCACGGACAAGACCACTAAAAACTCAAAAAACTAACATTTTTCGCATTCCTTACTATTTCTTACCAAAATACTAGGGGCCTACGTAGTAAGCTCACAAATCTATTTACTAACAGTCTTACTTTTGCATCCCAGGTTATAGTGTTCACTGAAACTTGGCTAAAATCGGACATACTCAACTCGGAAATTTTTCCGAATAAGTACTCCATTTTTAGACGCGATCGTCCTCACCGAAAAGGGGGTGGAGTACTAATTGCTATCGACTCCAAACTCGTTTCGGATGAGGTTATTCTTGAATTCGGAGATATCGAATTCATTTGTGTCCAGATTAAATTCTGTAACTTTTCCTTATTCATTACTTGCTCCTATTTACCCCCTTCGTCTGAGTTGCCAACATACTGGCACCATTTGGCAGCGATTCAATCCGTATTCAACTTAATGTCTGATACGGACCAATTGGTCGTTCTGGGAGATTTTAATCTACCTGAAACTTCCTGGTCCACTTCTAATAGTTTACCTGCTTTAATTCCCACCGTACATCATGACTTTACTGCGGGCATGTTAGACATGTCACTCGCACAGGTTAACCATACTAAAAATTCTTTAGGTCGGTATCTAGACTTATGCTTTGTCTCGGATCCGGAAACCGTATCCTTATCCAGGGCGTCACGTCTCATTTACCCCGAAGATCCTTACCATCCCTCATTAGAGATGAGGATGGATATAAAAGTTGATTCTCCCAAAAAGTATGAGGCAGTCAAGAAAACTCNCAGTATTCTCGCTGTTCAAAGGCTGAGCGTATTTCGGATGTTAATCGGTTCACTTGCTCAATGGTTCCGTGGTTTTTTCGGAAACCAAATTGGTGTGTTGGGATAATATTGAAAGTTTCCAGATAAGGAGTTATGCGAGTTAGCAAGCATTTTTCAAACAATTTAGACAAACAAGATAGAAGGCTTATTGGTCTATACGATGTCGGAATTGTGTGGTCTTTTCCAGGTTTCGGTATCATTATGATGATGGATTTCTTCCATTTTTTTGGGAAATAGCCGAGATTAATGATCCCATTAAATAATTTACAGACGACATGCAAATTTCAATTCCTTTTCGTTCGAGACCTTCAGTTCTACGTTCCCTTTTCACCGTCAACTTCGGATGACGTGCAAATGTTGATTCCCATTTGTTCGAGACCTTCGGTGTCGAGTTCCCTTTTCACCGACAAATTTCGAACACTTAGACATGTCGATTTCATTTTGTTCAAAGCATTTACAGCTTTTTATACCATGTACCTTAAGGTACAAATGGTATATTAACTTTGTGCAAATGTATGTAACAGCCAGAAGGAGACATCTCCGACCCCATAAAGTATTTATATTCTTGATCAGCATCAACAGCCGAGTCGATATAGCCATGTCCGTCTGTCCGTCTGTCCGTCCGTCCGTCTGTCTGTATGTATGAACACCTCGTTCTCGGAGATGGTAAGAGCTAGAGGTCTAGTTCTTTTTGCTTTTGGTGTATTATTATTGCAGGCAGATCAGTATATTAACTTTGTGCAAATGTATGTAACAGCCAGAAGGAGACATCTCCGACCCCATAAAGTATTTATATTCTTGATCAGCATCAACAGCCGAGTCGATATAGCCATGTCCGTCTGTCCGTCTGTCCGTCCGTCCGTCTGTCTGTATGTATGAACACCTCGTTCTCGGAGATGGTAAGAGCTAGAGGTCTAGTTCTTTTTGCTTTTGGTGTATTATTATTGCAGGCAGATCAAGTTTATTTCAAATTTTTGCCACGCCCCTTTCCGCCTTCGTAATTTGCATAAAACTGAATGTACCTTTAGCCCATAACGACACATTAGCCCATAACTTGCACAAAATAAGAGGTAGAGACCTATTTCTTTTTGCATTATGTTTGTTTAGCAATAACGCAGATAATAGTATTATTGGATTTTTGCCACGCCCCTTTCCGCCTTTGTAATTTGCATAAAACTGAATGTTCCTCGACACATTTGCCTATAACTTGGACAAAATAAGAGTTAGAGACCTATTTCTTTTCGCATTATGTTTGTTTAGCAATAACGCAGATAATGGTATTATTGGACTTTTGCCACGCCCCTTTCCGCCTTTGTAATTTGCATAAAACTGAATGTTCCTCGACACATTTGCCTATAACTTGGACAAAATAAGAGTTAGAGACCTATTTCTTTTTGCATTATGTTTGTTTAGCAATAACGCAGATAATGGTATTATTGGATTTTTGCCACGCCCCTTTCCGCCTTCGTAATTTGCATAAAACTGAATGTTCCTCGACACATTTGCCTATAACTTGGACAAAATAAGAGTTAGAGACCTATTTCTTTTTGCAACATGTCCGTTTAAGTATTGCGCAGATAATGTCATTCTTGGATTTTTGCCACGCCTCTTTCCGCCCTCGTATTTGCAAAAAAATCGATATCTTCGAAATGGTGAAAGCTAGAGGCATAATTTTCAGTCCAATAAGTCCACTGATCGTCAAACACGTACGTGCAAAATTACTTACGGATCGGACAATAAATATAGGAGATATGGCCAATTAAAGTTTTACCCACCCCTTCCCTAGGCAACGGCATGCCGCACACAAAAAATAAAATCAAAGAAATGGTTCATAAAGAAAAGAGGTACATGGTATCTCGTTGTCGAGAAATCTCGACTACAGCGTTCCTACTTGTTGTTATTGGGAGCACTGGGAGCCGAAAGAGCTATGGGCTGCCCACCGCTGCTGTAAACTCGTAGAGACCGAGAAGGATTTATATGAGAATGATCTCGAGATAGATTGATCGACTTATGTCAGACGTTTCAACTGGTCATTGGAGGAACTGTATTCCCGCTTAAAAATGTTCACAAGTATACTTGGACATCTCCAAACGGAAATACACGTAACCAAATAGACCATAACTGCATAAGTCGACTATGGAGGCGATCCATAAGCGACGTACGTAACAGGAGAGGCACGTCTATCGACAGTGTCCACGAGCTAGTGGTCAGAGATCTCTCAATCAAATTGAAGCGTATCCGTACTGTCACCAGAGAAACAAAAAGACCGCTCCCCCTGAACTTACACCGACTGGGAGACCCCACTGTATCGGCCTGAATGAGAACAACAGTACGAGAGCAGATGATACCGGAGCAGAATCACCCGTGGGAACACACATGCAGCATACTGAGGATCACTGCACAGGAGACACTTGGCACCCACCAGTGCAGACGCACGGATTAGATATCGTCACGAACATGGAAACTGATCGGTAAAAGAAACAGCTTCAAGTCGATAGCTGATCACGACGGCAGAGCTCGCAACGAAAACCGCGCGCTATGCAAGATGGTGAAGAACAACAACCAATCAGCGCGGAATGACTTCAGAAGCATCGTTCCCAACACTAACATCAGGATATCTTCCACCAGTCAAACACCGAACAAGCTGTGGAATGGCGATCCCCGCTCTACGTCCTGTTCATCGACTTTCAGAAGGCGTTCGACTTAGTGGATATAGCAGCGATATGGCGATCGCTCCCACGGAAGGCAGCGCCAATCAACATCATTAACATTGTGCGAGCAATGTATGACGGTGCGGACATGGCAGTATTGCACAATGGTAAGACAAGGGCACCCTTTCAGACAAATACCGGCGTCAAACAAGGCTGCCCCCTTTCGCCGCAACTGTTTAACTTGGTAATAGACGAGATTATGAGAGACATAAGCAGATCCAAACGCGGGATCACATGGAGCTTCACCCGCCATCTTGAAGACTTGGATTAAGCGAATGACATCTCTCCTATCTCACAGGCTCGTTGATATCCAAGGCAAAGCAAAAGACCTCGAGACCCGGATCAAAGCAGTCGGACTTACAATCAACGCATCCAAAACGAAGGCGATGCGAATCAACAATCCAACCAGGGGAGCATCAGCATCAGCGGTAAAAATGTTGAGTTTGTCGATAGCTTTACCTACCTTGGTATAATTACATCAAACGGTGGTGTGGAAAAAGATGTGGAAAATCAACTGTGCAAAGCAAGATCTGAATTTGGAAGATTTTACCGCATATGGAGAAACCAGCAAATAACGAGATAAACAAAGCTGCGTACCTTCAATGAGTGCGTAAAATCCATTCTGTTGTATGGATCAGAGTCGTGGCTGACCTCCCAAAGAATGATGATAAATCTGCAGTCATTCATCAACAAGTTTGGATTATCTGTGGTATATTCTGGCCAAGTAGAATTACCAACCAGGACCTGTGTCGCGAAACGAAAGAGGACCCAATCCAGCAGCAGATAAGAAGACGGAAATGGAAATGGATCGGACACGCACTCAGAAAGAAGCAAGACAGCATCGTCAGGACGGCCTTGGAGTGGAATCCACAAACTGATCTGGCGTCTTAAAAGAATACTAAACCTGTCCTGAAACAACGCCACCTGGAACACTGCCAAACAAACAGCACCAAAAAGAGTCCGATGGAAGGCTCTTGTAGAAGCCCCAAGCTTCCAAGAGGAGTAACAAGGAAAAAAAACACATACATACACTTAAGTATGTTTTGTGCATACACACACATACTTTTTTTATGTATACAAGTTATCTAGCCCGTAATGCAGATTGGCTTTTGAATTTAATAAACAATTTTTAGAAATTTAAATACGACAATAGTGGCTTTCCCTTTTTTCCCTCGCTTTTGCAGTTAGCTTCAAGGGCCGCACTTAGCTGGTCTAATAAAAAAATTGAGGACCGCATTTTGCTGGTCTAATAAACAAAACTGATCTTGCGGTAAACACACAAGCAATGTGCTCGAGGCCCGAAATTATTGCGTTTCCATGTCCCGCGCCTAAATTGTCGCGACATACTCGAGGCCCGGAATCTTTGAGTTTCAAATTCCTGCGCTCTATGTTAGTTGTATCGGAGAGTGTGATAGTATTTCTCAATGAGAGGCACGATTTTTTCTCAATGAGACTCGCGATAACAGAATAGCCTTTGGCCGAGGTTGATTGGATAAGATTAGGAGATCAAGGAACCAGTCTGATTCCGATTTAAGCCGTGAACGGTCGAAAGCAAATAATGTAACAGAACATTTGTGACTAGTGAAATAAGTGACTTGTGTTTGGTGAATAAAGGTTTCACACCAAAATTTTTTGTAATAATAGAAATTCAACGACAACGGATTAATTTAATTGGCGCTTAAAAGCTCTAATTAAAAGTTAAATTAAAACTTAATTTGACTAAAAACGGATCTAAAACGGAAAAATAAAAACATCCAACAACGACACATACCTAAGTGACATCGTTAAATAGAAATCCATAATTGTAATAATCTATTTAATAATAAATTAAAATCAACTAAAAGGTGGACCGAAATCAAAACACAAGAACACTAAAAAGCACAACAAATTCACTGAAATTTACTGGGGAGCTTACCCATTATGTCGGTTGGAGAGAAGCTGCAGAAAATTCTATGTCTTTACACCATTCAAAGCAAGCGATATTATATTGCTTTAAAAATTCTGCGAAACAAAATATTAGGGGCGGCCTATGACGCTTCGACCAATCATGGTACCGGTTTAAGCCATTTTATCGAGATTGGACTTTGAATATAGCGACAACCGACCAATCCATACAGAATGGTTCAATTTCTGAAGCCTTTTATTCAATAAATCCACCTGATTTGCCGAACGTCTTGGCAAAGGTCCAGGAACTAGAGCCAAATCACTTCCGCCCTTAATTCGCTAACAAATATTCTGATTTTAAATATGAAAATAAATACCTTTAAACAACTTACGACTTAATCAAGTTTGAATTACAACCCAAATAACAATTGCACACAGAGAGGAAATATTTGGCAGAATACTCGTAACAATCAATATATATAACAACCGGAGCCAAGAACCCATCGAGCTAATGGAGGTTGACCAATCAAATCAGATTCCAAATAGACCAAATAATAATTGGCAGGAATCCCCTAATCAACGAAGATTTAATAGTTATTATCCTCCTAATAACAATCGTTCAAACTATAATAACATCCCCCAGAAAAGGGACAACCTCAAACTTAAACAAGTAGGAACGCTGTAGTCGAGATTTCTCGACAACGAGATACCATGTACCTCTTTTCTTTATGAACCATTTCTTTGATTTTTTTTTTTTTTTTAAATAATTCACCAAATTTTCGTTTGTTGACATCCAAAAAATCAGCAGGTGCACACATACACACACTACTGTATGTATACACGTGCGAACGAATTGAAGTCAAAGAAGAGACGGATGACGTCACCCCAGCGTGTGCGGCATGCCGTTGCCTAGGGAAGGGGTGGGTAAAACTTTAATTGGCCATATCTTCTATATTTATTGTCCGATCCGTACGTAATTTTTCACGTACGTGTTTGACGATCAGTGGACTTACTGAACTGAAAATTATTCCTCTAGCTTTTACCATTTCAAAGATATCGATTTTTTTTTAAATACGAGGGCGGAAAGAGGCGTGGCAAAAATCCAAGAATGACATTATCTGCGCAATAGTTAAACGGACATATTGCAAAAAGAAATAGGTCTCTAGCTCTTATTTTGTCCAAGTTATCGAAGAAAATTCAAATACAGTTTTATGCAAATTACGAAGGCGGAAAGGGGCGTGGCAAAAATTTGAAATAAACTTTATCTGCCTGCAACAATACCACACCAAAAGCAAAAAGAATTAGACCTCTATCTCTTACCATCTCCGAGAACGAGGTGTTCATACATACAGACAGACGGACAGACGGACGGACGGACGGACGGACGGACAGACGGACATGGCTATATCGACTCGGCTATTGACGCTGATCAAGAATATATATACTTTATGGGGTCGGAGATGTCTCCTTCTGCCTGTTACATACATTTGCACAAAGTTAATATACCATTTGTACCTTTAGGTACATGGTATAAAGAGGTAATAAGAAAGAACAGTCATCCATACAATATATGGATTTTCTATAATTAAATACTACCATAACATTAAAATAACGAGGAATTGGAATCCGATTTTCTAATTGGATTTAATATACTAAGAAAATTTGGAGCAACTATTGATAAAAATTGAGTTTTGAAATATAGTGGGAAGACAGAGAAATTAGAGTATTACGAAAAGTAATTAAACAAGTAGAAACGCTGTAGTCGAGATTGCTCGACAACGAGATACCATGTACCTCTCCTACCGTTGCCGTGGAATGGGGTGGGTAAAACTTTAATTAGTCATATCTTCTATATTTATTGTCCGATCTGATTTATTGTCCGTAATTTTTCATGCACGTGTTTGACGATCAGCAAACTTAGCAGACTTAAAATTACGTCTCTAGCTTTTACCATTGTGGAGATATCGATTTTTTTGTGATTATGAGGGCGGAAAGGGGCGTGGAAAAAATCTGGAAACGACATTATCTGCATAATAGTTAAACTAGCTCTAGCTTTAGTTTTGTTTTATGCAAATTACGAAGGCGGAAAGGGGCGTGGCAAAAATTTGAAATAAACTCGACCTGCGTACATATATAACGGACCTAAAGCAAAAAGAATTACACCTCTAGCTCTTACCATCTCCGAGAACGACGTGTTCATACATACAGACGGACAGACGGACGGACGGACAGACGGACAGACGGACATGGCTAGATCGACTCGGCTGTTGATGCTGATCAAGAATATATATACTTTATAGGGTCGGAAACGCTTCCTTCTCCCTTTTACATACTTTGCACAAACTTAATATACCATATGTACCTTAAGGTACATGGTATAAGGTACACGGGACTGTTAAGTTCGGCTTAAGATTTGGCTGGGCTAAGATTTGGCTGGGCCCTCCACAGAGGATACTTTGTGCTTGTTGGCGAAAGATTCTGGATGTACCTCAGCTGTGAATTTTCTTCCTGTTGGTGCAAGGCCTGGTCAAGAGATCGGGTTGCTTTCTTAAGGCGTTGCTTTGAAGCAGGTGATCTGCTGTTTTGCCAATCACGACGCGTGCGCCTCTTTTCTCGCACGAGCTGTTCGATTTGCTAATTGGATTTGTAGTATTTGTTTCGGTCTACTTCCTTCCCTTGAGGAGATTTTAGCTGCTCGCGCTCGTAGGGTAGTCGATGTCCGATTCCATGCTAAGCTCCGGGGCGAGATCTATGTGGGCACTCACGTACTTCTTGTATTTAAGCCAGTTTTAGCGACGTCAGGCTGAAGGGGTGTTTGGTTATTTCTGGACTTTGAAGGAACGTTAGGAGCACAGGCGAGTGGTCTGATGATAAGTCCGAGACTGCTTTAGCACTTATTAGTTTGCGAGGTATGTTGTTTTGTCCCCGCAAATCCATAAGGTCTGGTAGCTTACGTGGGTCTGTTGGCCAGTATGTGGGACTTCAGGGGAAACATAGTCCAATTTATTTCTCACATTTCTAATTGCATTGTAAAATTGCCTTCCATTGGGAGTCACTAGACGTCATCCCCAGTGCGTATGTAGTCTCCTGCGGCTATAAAGCGATCGCCAAGTGAATTGTCCTTCCGAGATTGAGAAGCGAGGAGGGCAGTAAACGGTAGCGATTGAAAGGCTTCCGTTGCTTGACTTAGTTTGTATCCATGTGGCCTGCAAGAAGTTTTGTTGCAAACCTTTTGTGAAAATGGTGTTTGATGCGTTCTCTGATTAGAACTCCGGTTCCGCCGTGCGCTTTCCCATCCGGATGATCTGTGCGGTAGATTGTATAGCCTTTTATTTGAAAGTTGTATTTGCTTGTAAGATGCGTTTCCACCATAACGTCAATATGGTTTTCGTTCAAGAATTGTGACAATTCTAGCTTATGCCGTGAGACATCATTGGCGTTCGTAGAGTCTGCATAGATTATTTAGACTGTTGTGCTACGAGCAGCTGTATTACCATGTTCTGGTTTTGAACAAGTGTTTGCATGGTCGTTTTCATGAATGACATAAGCTTCATAATACTTTGTTTAAGGGTAGGCATCATAGTTTCCGTTTTGCTATGTGTACACCACACATCCTCTATAGTTTTCCGTATGGTTGCCTCGGCAGTTTCTACATTTCTTCACGGTACTGTCCTTATTTGTAGTGCAGCGGAGTTGTGAGCGTCCCCGCAGACTACACATACAGCCCGGAGTGTGTAGTATGATCTAGTGTGTCCATACTCTTGTCAGTTAGTGCATTGCACTGGACCGTTGCGCTTATGTGGCTCTTCAAAAGTGATTCCCCGATGCAAAAGATATTGCAACTTGTAAATTGGATGGACTTCGTTCTTCTTCAGCGACATGCTTTCTGGTTTAAGCTCGACCTTGAAGAGGGGTTATGTCTTTCTGTCTTTATTTAGGATGTTCATAACATTCTTGGCGGCGAAGCCCTTTTTTTTAAGGACGGTTTTTATTTCCGCGGCGGTAACATCAGGTTCGATTCCCTTTATTACCACTTGTAGGCCTTTGTTGCTTTTCAACTGGTTCGTGTAATAGTTTTTATTAGCATTGTCCAGATATTTGGACACGATTCGGAAGTGCTCTTCAGTCTTAGTTTGCACCTTTGTTTCATGGATGTTCCCTTTGATAAGCGGGACAACATAAAAGTTGTCACCGTTACCGATCAACGCCTCAATATGGTTGACTATGACATTGGAGCTTTTCTCCCTGATATAGATTGAAGGGGGCTTTGGTTTTTTTGCGGTGCCTTGCTCTGGTTGGTTATCCTCAGCCTCCTGCAGTAGGGCAAATATGTTGTTACTAAATCTGCCTGGTTTTTTGTCGACCTTCTGGACACGGTTAACTTTTGTTTTATTGCCTGCCGGATTACCCTGCGGGCTAAGCTTGCGCTTAGTTTGAATGTAGCGATCCAATTCGGCCTGTGTGGCCGGGGCCGCTTTGGCAATTTCTGAAGTTGTTGTTTTTGTACTCGCTGTCGTTGTATTTTGAATTTCAGTGGTTATCGCTGTGGTTGCAGAAATTGTAGCACTGCTTGTTGTTGGTGCGAAATTTGTTTCCTCTATTGCAGGGGGGTTTTTACACCTCCATTGCAGGGGGGTTTTATTATGACGCGGGAGTCGGAGTGAGCAGAGCGGGTGAGCAAGACCGTCCACTTTGGCTTTGGCGGTATTGCGGGTTGAAAAGTAAGAGTACACTAGTCGACACAATTATTTTGACGAAAAATAAATGGAGAACATTTGGATGTAACTTTTTACTGGTTCAATATAACGCAATGAAATTTTTTCTCGTTTTACTAAGCCCTAATACAAACTTAAAAATAATGTTTTCAACATTTTGTCATATGAATTTGAAAAAATATAAGCTAAAGTAATTTTCATGGGGTGGCATAAGTATTTTGACAGCATCTTTATGGCAATATTTTCACACTATTAAGCACGCGAAAATCAAAAAATTTCTGTGTTTAACTTTGATTACTATTAAACGTTCTTATTAAAATATAAAGTTATTAAAAATTCTTATATAACATGGAAAAAACAGCTGAGCTAAGTTTGGTTAGCAGGTCATCAATGGTAGCAAAATTTAACGCTGGAATAGCAGTCAAAGACATTGCCAATGAGTTTGGTGTGTCGCGACAAACTGTTCACTATCAAATTAAAACGTTTTAAAAGCATAATAACATGCGTAACTTAAGAAAATCAGGTTCTATACACAAAACAGATCTCAGCGAAAACCGAGTCCTTGTACGGGAACTTAAAAAAATTGTTTTTCTGAAGCCTTAATCAGCAGCAGATCAATTAAATTTGACAGCTAAGACCCCAATTTGTGAGCGCGCAGTCCGTCAACGCCTTAAAGGAATAAATTTTAAGACTTAGAAGGCCAAGGATATACCATTTATGACAATAGCAAACAAACTTAAAAGATTGGCTTTCGCAAAGGAACATCTCAATAAGCCAAAGGAGTTTTGGAGAAGCGTTCTATGGACAGATGAAATCTCCTTTGAGTATAATTTAAAACAAGTAGGAACGCTGTAGTCGAGATTTCTCGACAACGAGATACCATGTACCTTTTTTTTCTTTATGAACCATTTCTTTGATTTTATTTTTTTTTCAAATAATTCACCATATTTTCGTTTGTTGACATCAAAAAAATCAGCAGGTGCACACATACACACACTACTGTATGTATACACATGCGAACCCCAGCGTGTGCGGCATGCCGTTGCCTAGGGAAGGGGTGGTTAAAACTTTAATTGGCCATATCTTCTATATTTATTGTCCGTACGTAATTTTGCACGAACGTGTTTGACGATCAGTGGACTTATTGGATTGAAAATTATTCCTCTAGCTTTTACCATTTCGAAGATATCGATTTTTTTTGCAAATAAGAGGGCGGAAAGGGGCGTGGAAAAAATCCAAGAATGACATTATCTGCGCAATAGTTAAACGGACATATTGGATAAAAGAATCAGGTCTCTAGCTCTTATTTTGTCCAAGTTATCGAAGAAAATTCAAATACAGTTTTATGCAAATTACGAAGGCGGAAAGGGGCGTGGCAAAAATTTGAAATAAACTTGATCTGCCTGCAACAATAACACACCAAAAGCAAAAAGAATTAGACCTCTATCTCTTACCATCTCCGAGAACGAGGTGTTCATACATACAGACAGACGGACAGACGGACGGACGGACATGGCTATATCGACTCGGCTGTTGATGCTGATCAAGAATATATATACTTTATGGGGTCGGAGATGTCTCCTTCTGGCTGTTACATACATTTGCACAAAGTTAATATACCATTTGTACCTTAAGGTACCATTTGTACCTTAAGGTACATGGTATAAAAAAATAACTTTTATTTAAGATTGTCAATTTTACAAAGAAAGGCGGCCCTTTGCCAAAAAGTAAGCCATGGTGGAGGCACTGTGATGTTCTGTGGATGTGTGGCGTATAATAGACTGGCTAACTTCATTCCTGTCACTGAATCGATGATCCAAGGCAAATATTTTTCGGTTCTAAATAATAATGCCTTTTATTCTGGATAAAGGCTTGAAAAATATTTTATCCTGCAACAGGATAACGCACCATGGCACAAAGCCAAAATGATTACAACATTTTTTAAGGATGTTGGTCGTACCACAATGGACTGGCCACCTCAAAGTCCAGATTTGAATATAATTTAAAACCTCTGGTCTCTTAAGAAACGCAAAAGAACAGTATCTGTTCACACCAGCTGACGCCTATCGGTGCTCCAGCACTCCCCCCCGTGCTGTTAAGCGGGACTGTTAAGTTCGGCTTAACAGCCGCTCTGACCGATTGTTTTCCGACCTGGCAAGGGCTAAAAATAGCGCTCTCCCAGGGGCAATCGGCGGGTCAGCATTCTGCTTCTTATCCGAGAAGAAGCGACAACAAGGAAGAGGAAGACGAAAGAACAAGCATCGGATTGCTACCCAACTACTCAACTACCCCGCAACGCCCTCTCCGTCATCGCTATCAGCAGCCTCCGAGGGAGCCACTCCAAGCGCCAACAGAGAAGATCGCCGCTGGAGCAACTCGCACCGTGGGACAGGACGGAGCCCCAGCTACACCGCCCCGGCTTCAGACTGCTCAACTCCGGCTACCGCCCCCGCCAGCCTTCGCCCGAACATTTGGTCCTTCGAGCCGGATTATCATAATAATTCAAGATAAGTACGAAGCAGTGGCAAATAGTGTGGTCCGCCTGCCCCAGCCGCGCTTGTGGGTTGTGATCGGTAGATGCAGCGTCGACGCATGTCCGACTGACGAATTATAGGCTTCCAACAATCCGCCACAGCCGGACCCCTATCCACAATTGTTGGCTCCGAGCAGGAATTCGTCTGTTGTTTTTACTCCCATTTGCGCTCGGTCGACCCCACTGTTCCGTGAAAAAGTGCGTATAAGCAACTCGGCCGCGCAGCCACACAACAAAAATCTCGGCATTCGGTTACCGATTAATCGAATGACCCCCGAGGAGAAAAATTCGTCCGTTGTGTTTCTCCCGTGTGCGCTCAGTTGGCCCCCTATCCTGAGCAAAAGCGAGTCTAGCCAACTCGGCCCACAGCCACAAGCGAATCTCGGCATTCGGTTACCGATTAATCGAATGATCCCCGAGGAGAAATTAAACACAACACAAGTTGCGTACAAGCAAGCTCGGCATTCGGTTACCCATTAATCGAATGATCCCCGGGTACAATTTCAGCACAAGACACGCTGTACGCAATCTCGGCATCCGGTTAACCATTAATCGGATGATCCCCGGGTACAACCAAGGCTTCAACCAGAAGAATCAATCGATTCTATCCGTCCGATGAGACTCCGTCCTCGCGGCCACCCGTTATGTCAACGAGTGCCACAAAAAAGGCCCACTTGACCGTCCCGGCCCCGAGTCCGTCCCCTCGACCACGCACAAAGAGCGAATCCGCCCTGTCAACCCCGAAGGGCAAGTCCGAAGCGAAGCCAGCGCTTCACCGCTCCGCGTCTCCACGAGCTCCGCTCTCTAAAGCCGCTCTACCGAGCATTTCTGTTCCCAAGGTCCAGACCCGATCCGGTGCTGAAGTTCATCGCGGTCACAGACCGCCTGAGCCAGTTCGAGGCCCGGATTAATACTCCGAGTGCCGCCGCCGCCTCGAAGCCGACCTGTCGGGTGCGGCTGAACCAAATTAGGTCGTTTTGGGATAAGGTAGAGCGGGAATTGGAATCCTGTTCGGACGTGGTCGCCCAGGAGGGGGACACCGGAGCTATGGCGACGGTACAAGCTAAATACGAGTACTGCTACTCAGTGTTCGAACGCTGCTCTGCGGAGCTCGGCGAACTTATTGAAGCCGCATCTCCTCCTGCACACCAGCCAACCCCAGCGATGATTTCTGGGGGTTATAGGCTGCCTCCGTGCGACACTGAGGCCTTCCAGGGGAATTATACCCACTGGCCCACGTTCCGTGATCTCTTCACGGCAATCTACCGCAACAATCCGCGGCTTGCCCCCTGAGATAGGTGGAAAAGCTATTCCATCTCAACGCCAAGACTACGGGTGAGGCGCACGACATTGTCTCGCGTTTTCCTCTCACCAACGACGGCTTTCAAGCCGCTTGGGCCGAACTGACGCTTCGATTCGAAAATCGGCGATTGTTGGTCAACGACCAACTCAAACAGCTTTTCGGCTTGAACCCGATCGATCACGAGTCTAGCGACTCAATTCAAAAGTTACACAGTACCGTCCATGGGTGCTTAACGGCGTTGAGATTCTCCCAGATCAACACGGATAGCTGGGACTGCCAAGACTCACCTTATCCCTATGGGAACAGTCTCTACAGAGCAAGACGGAGATTGCTTCATGGGCGGAACTGGACACGTTCCTTCTTGAACGCCACCGCACGTTAGTGGCGATTGAGGGTCTTAACCCGGGGGCCTCGGTGGCGACTCAACCTAAGCAGTCCGTCTCAGTAGCGGCTCAACCTCCGCCGACTTTCCGGAATATTCACTCCTTCGAATCCAAGGTTGAATTCACGGCTCAAAGGTGCCAGCTCTGTCCCAATGAGACGCATCCGCTCCGACTATGTCGGAAATTCCAGAAGATTTCGGTTCCCGAGCGCTTGCAGCTCATCCGACAACACAAGTTGTGTTTAAATTGCTTTGCGCGGCAACACCAAGTCCAGAACTGCACCAGCCTCCATAACTGCTTTACATGCAGAGGACGCCATCACACCCTGCTCCATCAGGGTACCCCTCCCGGGTCCGCCAAGCAAACCGCCTTAGGTGGCAGGACCGAAAAGATACAGTCCACTTCTCCTACTGCTGTGCATAACTACCTGGCGACGAACACCCACGCTGTTCTCCTGGGTACGGCGTTAGTCGAGATCCATCATATGGGGGACACCTTCAAGGCTAGAGCCCTGATCGACTCCGGATCCGAGGCCTCGTTCATTTCCGAACGGATGTTCGATCTTGTAAGGCCACCCTTCCAGACGGTCCAAGCGCGAGTGGCAGGGTTGAACAAGGCAGTGTCCGCCAGACCCGAGAAGCTCTGCCATTTCTGGTTAGGGTCTCCACTACAGCCCCGCCTACATATCGAAACGTCAGCCTTCGTGGTCCCGCTACTGGCGGGCGAACTCCCATCCCGTCCGGTGCCCCCTGAGATAGTGGAATCGCTGCCAGATATTCAGCTGGCCGATCCCTCCTTCCATAAAGGCGCTCCGATCGACATCCTGATCGGAGCGGACCTATATCCTTCCATTTTGTTGGAAGGGTCTCGTCGTCATATCTGTGGCTCCCTATTGGGCCAAGAGACGGTCTTCGGATGGGTCCTCTCAGGGCCCGTGAGGGAGACCGTTGTTTCCGTTTTTACTATTAAATCCGAACCGAGCTAACTCAATTTTTGCTCCCAGGGTCCCAAGAGCGCGCAATGGCCGTCCCTCCAGGAACCCCCAGGCTGTCGACGACAACCGGGCGGCCAGCAACAACCGCGCCGCAGCCGACAGATATGGTACGAAGCCCTACCGATGCCGAGTCTGTCGGGACATCCACCCTCTCCGGAAGTGCGGGCAGTTCCTGCAGCTCAGCGCGCAGAAACGGCTCCGGGCGGCGCTCGACATTACTGCCCGAACTGCTTGGCGTATGAGCATTCCGCGGACACGTGCCAGAGCGGGGACCGCTGCAGGGTCTGCGGCGAAGAGCACCACACGTTGCTACACCTGTGCGAGGAGCCGCTCCCCACACGGGGACAAGGATCCCGGCGGCCTCCTACTCCTTCGAGGCATCCAACCCTTCGGGCCCGCTTCCAGGGCGTCCGACTGGCCGACACCCGGTTCCATCGGCTGTCTACCGTTTCCCTGGGTTGGGGAGCGGATCTGTACCCGCAGATCCTCAAGCCAGGCTTACTCAATTTTGGTAGCGGCCTCCCGGGTGTCTGCCACGAATGAGTCTTGCACTCCTTGCAAGGGGGGCAGGATGTTCACACCAGCTGACGCCTATCGGTGCTCCAGCGCTCCCCCCCGTGCTGTTAAGCGGGACTGTTAAGTTCGGCTTAACAGCCGCTCTGACCGATTGTTTTCCGACCTGGCAAGGGCTAAAAATAGCGCTCTCCCAAGGGCAATCGGCGGGTCAGCATTCTGCTTCTTATCCGAGAAGAAGTGACAACAAGGAAGAGGAAGACGAAAGAACAAGCATCGGATTGCTACCCAACTACTCAACTACCCCGCAACGCCCTCTCCGTCATCGCTATCCGCAGCCTCCGAGGGAGCCACTCCAAGCGCCAACAGAGAGGATCGCCGCTGGAGCAACTCGCACCGTGGGACAGGACGGAACCCCAGCTACACCGCCCCGGCTTCAGACTGCTCCGCTCCGGCTACCGACCCCGCCAGCCTTCGCCCGAACAGTATCGTTGAATAAAACCAAAGAGCAGACAATTTCTGAGACCACTTCCCTTTGGGAGAGATATCTCCAGAGATCATCCAAAATTTAATCGATTCAATACCGCGACGCCTACAAAAAGTTATTGAAAGCAAAGGAAATTATATATTTTACTAAATTCTTTTTGTTTCCTTAAGCGAGAAAGCGTCGAAGTGAGTGGACGTGCCTCCAGAGCACTCCGTGTGAACACCGTGTAAAACCTGAAAAACAGTACCATTAGAGACGGAAACTAGTATTCCCTGCGCGGGAACCCTAACCGAACAAAGTGCATGTAGTGTGGTGCATATACCTCCACCAGATCCGTGGAAAATCGTTTTTTCACCAAAAGCAGTGAAAACTCATATGCAGCTCCAAAAGAAAAAAGTGCCACGCCATGAGCTCATCGAGCAACGATANTCAGCGCTGCGGTGGAGCAGCTGCGCTTCAGGTATGGCCGACCGGAGCAACTTGTTCGCAGCCAGCTGAACAGCATTCGGGAGGAGCCCCACATTTCGGAGCACAACTTGGCGAAGATTGTACCCTTCGCAACCCGCGTGAGTAACCTCACAGCCTTCTTGCAGTCGGTGAGCGCAGAGCAGCATCTGGGGAACCCAATGCTAATGGAAGAACTTGTGGCCAGGCTCCCCACCAGTAAACGTGTGGAGTGGGCAAGGCATGCTGCGACGGTGACACCTTTCCCAAACATTGCGCATTTTAGCGCTTGGTTGACGGAGTATGCAAACATTGTGTGTACTATCGTGGACGTCGAGGGAAAAGAGCCGAGGCGTCGATTGCTACATGCAAGCATTGACCATAACCAAGGCGAGCAACAGGATCTGCCCAGAAGTTGTCCTTCTGTGAAGGACAACATGCAGTCAGAGACTGCAGGGAGTTCAAAGGAGCTTCGCCACAGGATAGGTGGGCATATGCAAAAAGGCATCGAATTTGCTTTAATTGCCTACAAATTGGGCACATGACTAGAGCCTGCAATTGGCAAGGTGAGTGTCGAGTGAATGGATGTCGGCAGAGGCATCACAGCATGCTGCATCGGGTGGACAGCCAACGCAGAGGATCGTCGCAACAAGGCGGCAATAGAAGGTACGACGAGGGAAACCAGCAGTCGGCAGTTTCCAGACGTACCCAAAATGGGGTAGCTCCGCAGTCAGAGGAGGCGCCCGTAGAGAGGATCCTAAGCTGTGTCGAAGCAGAAGGAGGCCGTCTACTATTCCGTATATTACCAGTCACACTGTATGGTGCTGATCGACGAATCGATGCGTACGCTCTTCTGGATGAGGGATCGTCCGTAACTATGATAGACGACGAGTTACGAAGGGACATCGGGATCCAAGGTGAGCGTCGACAGCTTAATATCCAGTGGTTTGGAGGTAGAGCGACCAGACAGCCTACCAACGTCGTAAGTCTGCAGATCAGCGGACTGGGCAAGCAATTTCGCCATGCGTTTCGAAACGTTTACTCCCTTCCGGATCTGAGCTTGCCGATGCAGACCATACGACGACAAGATGTCCAAGGCGTGAACAAGGACGCACGACTGCCGATGAGACCCTACAGCAACGTGGTGCCAAAGTTGCTTATTGGGCTCGATCACGGACACTTGGGATTTCCACTGCGAACGCGGCGGTTTGCCAGACAAGGACCGTATGCAGCTGCAACTGAGCTGGGTTGGGTTGTCTTTGGGCCCGTAAGTAGTAAACCGAGTTCACCATCACCGATGTCCTGCCTCTTAACCGTGCCAACGGATGACACTATGGAGAGGATGGTAGAGGACTATTTCGAGATGGAGAATTTTGGCGTGAAGCTCACGCCACCTGTTGCGGGTAGCGACGACATGCGGGCACAGAGGAACCTCGAAAACACGACGGTGAAGGTGGGTCCACGTTACCAGACAGGCTTGTTATGGAAGGACGACCACATTGTGCTGCCACCCAGCTATGACATGGCGTACAAGCGGTTGGTCAACGTGGAGAAAAAGATGAAGCGGAACGGTCAGTTCGCGCAGGCCTACAGCAGGATCNTAATGTGTTCCTTAATCGGTTTTAAGCAATGCTCCATCCCTTTTAGTGGAGATTCCCTTGAGAGCTCTTGGGCAAGATTAAAGCTAATTGGGAGGTGTAGTACTTTAAGCAAAACAAATAAAATTTATAACGAGGAACGAAAAGAAATAAAAATGGAGTAGGTTTCCTTTCGGGGAGGAGGCGCAGCGCCGCTGGGAGATGTGAGCAAAAATAATCGGGCAGGATTATCTTAAAATAGGGGCACACGCCACAATATGGAGGTGCAGGCGTGGTGTCACGGTCGGGACCCATCACCGACCGTGGAGTTAGTCTTTTTGGTGCCATAGATGCTTATACCATGTACCTTAAGGTACAAATGGTATATTAAGTTTGTGCAAAGTATGTAACAGGGAGAAGGAAGCGTTTCCGACCCTATAAAGTATATATATTCTTGATCTTGATCAGCATCAACAGCCGAGTCGATCTAGCCATGTCCGTCTGTCCGTCCGTCTGTCTGTCCGTCTGTATGTATGAACACGTCGTTCTCGGAGATGGTAAGAGCTAGAGGTGTAATTCTTTTTGATTTAGGTCCGTTATATGGGTACCTACCTAGGTCGAGTTTATTTCAAATTTTTGCCACGCCCCTTTCCGCCTTCGTAATTTGCATAAAACTGTATTTTCTTCGATAACTTGGACAAAATAAGAGCTAGAGACCTGTTTCTTTTTGCATTATGTTTGTTTAGCAATAACGCAGATAATGGTATTATTGGATTTTTGCCACGCCCCTTTCCGCCTTCGTAATTTGCATAAAACTGAATGTTCCTCGACACATTTGCCTATAACTTGGACAAAATAAGAGTTAGAGACCTATTTCTTTTTGCATTATGTTTGTTTAGCAATAACGCAGATAATGGTATTATTGGACTTTTGCCACGCCCCTTTACGCCCTCGTATTCGCAAAAAAATTAATATCTCCAAAATGGTAAAAGCTAGAGACTTAATTTTAAGTCTGCTGATCGTCGAACACGTGCATGCAAAATTACGTTCAGATCGGACAATAAATATAGAGGATATGACCAATTAAAGTTTTACCCACCGCTTCCCACGGCAACGGCAAGAGAGGTACATGGTATCTCGTTGTCGAGGAATCTCGACTACAGCGTTTCTACTTGTTTTTTTTTTGTTTTGATTTGTGTTGAGTTAGTCATTTTTTTGTCTTTTTTTGTTGTTGTCAATTGTGTCTGACCGTCATGTATGTATGTCGTGGACGAGTTGACATTGTCTGTGCAGCGGCTTGTGTTGTTCGGGTCGGCCCTGAAAGGGGAAGACCCAAATTTATTGTTATGTGTGAGGGGCAGACGGGTTGGAGAACCCGCGACCCCGAATGAGCTAGCCGGATCGCCCATAAAAATCTCACACAGGGCCAAGTTGGTCCCTAACATAATAAACAAAAAGGCAGAGTAATTAATATTAATATGTAATTAATAACATTAATATGCGCAAAACTAAATAAATGGTGGCAATGCAAAATAAAATAATTAATATAGGAACTCTGTATTTTTCGACAATGAGCCAAAACAGCCGCATTTGGCGAAGAAGAAAGTGCTGTTCCATCAAGACAATGCACGTGTGCTCACTTGCTTAATCACGATGGGCAAAATCCTCGAATTGAGGTACGAATTGCTACTCCATCCAGCATATTCTCCAGATTTAGCCTCCTGCGACTATAAAAAATTAGAAAAACGCTGGACCAAATGTATCGAGCTAAAAGATGATTATGTAGTAAAATAAAATGTTTTTTTGCAGAAAAACAAATTTTGTATTCAAAAAGTTATTTTTTTTTAAATAATTAACCAATTGTTGTGCACACATACATGCACACACTTCTGTTTGCATAAACGTGCGAATTGAAGTCAAAGAAGAGACGGATGACGTCACCACAGCATGTGCGGCATGACGTTGCCTAATATATCATCTATATTTACGATCAGTGGACTAAGCGGACTGATAATTATGCCTCTAGCTTTTACCATTTCGAAAAATCGATTTTTTGCAAATACGAGGGTGGAAATTGCTACAATCACGGGACGAAATTTTCGATATGATAAGTCTCTTTGGCCAAAAATGACCAGAAGGGACAAGCACCATTTTGTTAACTCCAGGACTCTCAATTGCAGCGCAGGGGCTTTCGAATTAAAACGTCCAGGTTGGGCACAAAGAACATATGCGTTTGTAGCCTAAACATTACACGCTAGATATGTTAGATATGGAATAAGTCGTGATGAATAAGCATAAAAAATGCGATTAGCGTGCGTTTGAATTTTCTAAAAAATAGTTTAAGTTTAAGTTTAGTTTAAGGCGCATGAATCTACCGGTTAAAAACATTGATTTAATGCAGAATAGAGAGACCAAAGGCAGGGGATTATTTTGTTATAACATTTAAATGGATATAAACAAATTTATATCTATAACTTACGTTTATATTTTTTTTTATTACTTGCACGAATTCGCTCCATTTTTGCCTTGACACTTTCTAACACATTCTTTTCATATTCTCTACGGTCATAGATTTGCTTATAATGTAGATTTTCAATTATAGCAGCCCCTCTGTAATTAAATTTTTTTTTTTAATTAAATACTTGTATCATAAATGAGGTAAAACCCGTTATAGTAGAGTGTTTTGGCTATTAATAAATGGATCTTAGCAGACTGACTGCCTATTAAGGCGTTAAAATGTAGAAACTCGAATTTAGTCAATAAGATATATATTTTCTTAGCAGCAGACTGACTATAATATGCGTTAAAATTAGGAACTCTATTTTAGTAAATAATATATATATATGCTGCAGTGGTCTGGTAGTTTCAAGAGAGCGATATGGGAGGGCTATTGCAGTATACTCCCTCGACCCTACTCCCTCGTCCATCTTTAAACCGTCCGTGTAGATTTTTTGCTCTGCTGCTGAGCGCCAGTCATCCTTTCCCATCAGTTTGGTTTGAGGGTCATGTAGTCCGTGCCTACATCAATTCCCTTGCAAAAAGCCCAGTGTCCATAGTTCTGTACTGCTAGTTGGCCCTGTGCACATAGGTGTTGAGCCGTCTTTTTTGCCGTTAGGTGCGGTTGAAAATCTAGTGGGTCTCTTCCCAGAAGCACTTCCAGTGCCCTTGTTGATGTCGTTGTCATAGCACAGAGTTGTACGTATCTTTGTGGCCTTTCCAGGATCTTCAGGTATGTGGACATTACTGTTGCTTTCCACTATTCCAGAACCTCAAAAATTTGTCAGTTATGTAAGACAATATAGTCGCGATCGAGCTTCTGAAGTGAACAGACAGACGTGCCTCCGTGTGTGCTTTGTGTGAGAACTGGGTAAAACCGCAAAAACCCTACGGACAGAGACGGAATTGCAATAAAGTGCAAACATTTTTGTGACAGTGACAAAAAATCGTAATTTTCTATGTGTTCGGGCGAAGGCTGGCGGGGGCGGTAGCCGGAGCGGAGCAGTCTGAAGCCGCGGCGGTGTAGCGGGGGTTTCGTCCTGTCCCACGGTGCGAGTTGCTCCAGCGGCGATCCTCTCTGTTGGCGCTTGGAGTGGCTCCCTCGGAGGCTGCTGATAGCGATGACGGAGAGGGCGTTGCGGGGTAGTTGCCGTGGAATACGGGGGTGGCAATCCGATGCTTGTTCTTTTTCTTCCTCTTCTTTTGTTGTCGCTTCTTCTCCGGTAGGAAGCAGAATGCTCACCAGCCGATTGCCCCTGGGAGAGCGCTATTTTTAGCCCTTGCCAGGTCGGAAAACAATCGGTCAGAGCGGCTGTTAAGCCGAACTTAACAGTCCCGCTTAACAGCACGGGGGGGAGCGCTGGAGCACCGATAGGCGTCAGCTGGTGTGAACATCCTCCCCCCCCTTGCAAGGAGTGCAAGACTCATTCAGACACCCGGGAGGCCGCTACCAAAATTGAGTAAGCCTGGCTTGAGGATCTGCGGGTACAGATCCGCTCCCCAACCCAGGGAAACGGTAGACAGCCGATGGAACCGGGTGTTGGCCAGTCGGACGCCCTGGAAGCGGGCCCGAAGGGTTGGATGCCTCGCAGGAGTAGGAGGCCGCCGGGATCCTTGTCCCCGTGTGGGGAGCGGCTCCTCGCACAGGTGTAGCAACGTGTGGTGCTCTTCGCCGCAGACCCTGCAGCGGTCCCCGCTCTGGCACGTGTCCGCGGAATGCTCATGCGCCAAGCAGTTCGGGCAGTCATTATTGTCGAGCGCCGCCCGGAGTCGTTTCTGCGCGCTGAGCTGCAGGAACTGCCCGCACTTCCGGAGAGGGTGGATGTCCCGACAGACTCGGCATCGGTAGGGCTTCGTACCACATCTGTCGGCTGCGGCGCGGTTGTTGCTGGCCGCCCGGTTTCGTCGACAGCCTGGGGGTTCCTGGAGGGACGGCCATTGCGCGCTCTTGGGACTCTGGGAGAAAAAATTGAGTTAGCTCGGTTCGGATTTAATAGTAAATTATATTCGGTCTTGTTGACCGTGGCACTCGTCGCAAAAGCGGAAACAACGGTCTCCCTCACGGGCCCTGAGAGGACCCATCCGAGGACCGTCTCTTGGCCCAATAGGGAGCCACAGATATGACGACGAGACCCTTCCAACAAAATGGAAGGATATAGGTCCGCTCCGATCAGGATGTCGATCGGAGCGCCTTTATGGAAGGAGGGATCGGCCAGCTGAATATCTGGCAGCGATTCCACTATCTCAGGGGGCACCGGACGGGATGGGAGTTCGCCCGCCAGTAGCGGGACCACGAAGGCTGACGTTTCGATATGTAGGCGGGGCTGTAGTGGAGCCCCTAACCCGAAATGGCAGAGCTTCTCGGGCCTGGCGGAAACTGCCTTGTTCAACCCTGCCACTCGCGCTTGGACCGTCTGGAAGGGTGGCCTTACAAGATCGAACATCCGTTCGGAAATGAACGAGGCCTCGGATCCGGAGTCGATCAGGGCTCTAGCCTTGAAGGTGCCCCCCATGTGATGGATCTCGACTAACGCCGTACCCAGGAGAACACCGTGGGTGTTCGTCGCCAGGTAGCTATGCACAGCAGTAGGAGAAGTGGACTGTATCTTTTCGGTCTCGCCACCTAAGGCGGTTTGCTTGGCGGACCCGGGAGGGGTACCCTGATGGAGCAGGGTGTGATGGCGTCCTCTGCATGTAAAGCAGTTATGGAGGCTGGTGCAGTTCTGGACTTGGTGTTGCCGCGCAAAGCAATTTAAACACAACTTGTGTTGTCGGATGAGCTGCAAGCGCTCGGGAACCGAAATCTTCTGGAATTTCCGACATAGTCGGAGCGGATGCGTCTCATTGGGACAGAGCTGGCACCTTTGAGCCGTGAATTCAACCTTGGATTTGAAGGAGTGAATATTCCGGAAAGTCGGCGGAGGTTGAGCCGCTACTGAGACGGACTGCTTAGGTTGAGTCGCCACCGAGGCCCCCGGGTTAAGACCCTCAATCGCCACTAACGTGCGGTGGCGTTCAAGAAGGAACGTGTCCAGTTCCGCCCATGAAGCAATCTCCGTCTTGCTCTGTAGAGATTGTTCCCATAGAGATAAGGTGAGTCTTGGTAACCTAGAGGAAACCAAAAATACTAAGAGGCAGTCCCAGCTATCCGTGTTGATCTGGGAGAATCTCAACGCCGTTAAGCACCCATGGACGGTACTGTGTAACTTTTGAATTGAGTCACTAGATTCGTGGGCGATCGGCTTCAAGCCGAAAAGCTGTTTGAGTTGGCCGTTGACCAACAATCGCCGATTTTCGAATCGAAGCTTCAGTTCGGCCCAAGCGGCTTGAAAGCCGTCGTTGGTGAGAGGAAAACGCGAGACAATGTCGTGCGCCTCACCCGTAGTCTTGGCGTTGAGATGGAATAGCTTTTCCACCTCAGTTAGCCGCGGATTGTTGCGGTAGATTGCCGTGAAGAGATCACGGAACGTGGGCCAGTGGGTATAATTCCCCTGGAAGGCCTCAGTGTCGCACGGAGGCAGCCTACAACCCCCAGAAATCATCGCTGGGGTTGGCTGGTGTGCGGGAGGAGATGCGGCTTCAATAAGTTCTTCGAGCTCCGCAGAGCAGCGTTCAAACACTGAGTAGCAGTACTCGTATTTAGCTTGTACCGTCGCCATAGCTCCGGTGTCCCCCTCCTGCGCGACCACGTCGGAACACGATTCGAATTCCTGCTCTACCTTATCCCAAAGCGACCTCATTTGGTTCAGCCGCACCCGACAGGTCGGCTTCGAGGCGGCGGCGGCACTCGGAGTATTAATCCGGGCCTCGAACTGGCTCAGGCGGTCTGTGACTGCGATGAACTTCAGCACCGGATCGGGTCTGGACCTTGGGAACAGAAATGCTCGGTAGAGCGGCTTTAGAGAGCGGAGCTCGTGGAGACGCGGAGCGGTGAAGCGCTGGCTTCGCTTCGGACTTGCCCTTCGGGGTTGACAGGGCGGATTCGCTCTTTGTGCGTGGTCGAGGGGACGGACTCGGGGCCGGGACGGTCAAGTGGGCCTTTTTTGTGGCACTCGTTGACATAACGGGTGGCCGCGAGGACGGAGTCTCAACGGACGGATAGAATCGATTGATTCTTCTGGTTGAAGCCTTGGTTGTACCCGGGGATCATCCGATTAATGGTTAACCGGATGCCGAGATTGCGTACAGCTAGTCTTGTGCCGAAATTGTACCCGGGGATCATTCGATTAATGGGTAACCGAATGCCGAGCTTGCTTGTACGCAGCTTTTGTTGTGTTTAATTTCTCCTCGGGGATCATCCGATTAATCGGTAACCGAATGCCGAGATTCGCTTGTGGCTGTGGGCCGAGTTGGCTAGACTCGCTTTTGCACAGGATAGGGGGCCAACTGAGCGCACACGGGAGAAACACAACGGACGAATTTTTCTCCTCGGGGGTCATTCGATTAATCGGTAACCGAATGCCGAGATTTTTGTTGTGTGGCTGCGCGGCCGAGTTGCTTATACGCACTTTTTCACGGAACAGTGGGGTCGACCGGGCGCAAATGGGAGTAAAAACAACTGACGAATTCCTGCTCGGAGCCAACAATTGTGGATAGGGGTCCGGCTGTTGCGGAGACGGAAGATTGTTGGGAGCCTATAATTCGTCAGTCGGACATGCGTCGACGCTGCATCTACCGATCACTGTGTGCCGGCGTATAAGCACTCGCGAAATCAAACACACCCACAAGCGCGGCTGGGGCAGGCGGTCCACACTATTTGCCACTGCTTCGTACTTATCTTGAATTATTATGATAATCCGGCTCGAAGGACCAAATGTTTGGGCGAAGGCTGGCGGGGGCGGTAGCCGGAGTTGAGCAGTCTGAAGCCGGGGCGGTGTAGCGGGGGTTTCGTCCTGTGCGAGTTGCTCCAGCGGCGATCCTCTCTGTTGGCACTTGGAGTGGCTCCCTCGGAGGCTGCTGATAGCGATGACGGAGAGGGCGTTGCGGGGTAGTTGCCGTGGAATACGGGGGTGGCAATCCGATGCTTGTTCTTTTTCTTCCTCTTCTTTTGTTGTCGCTTCTTCTCCGGTAAGAAGCAGAATGCTCACCAGCCGATTGCCCCTGGGAGAGCGCTATTTTTATCCCTTCCCAGGTCGGAAAACAATCGGTCAGAGCGGCTGTTAAGCCGAACTTAACAGTCCCGCTTAACAGCACGGGGGGGAGCGCTGGAGCACCGATAGGCGTCAGCTGGTGTGAACACTATGTGCAAAAATAACCACGTACGTTGAAAATTTCCAAGATTTTTCAAACTTTCAAGCTTGAACCGCTGCTAGCTTTAGCGCAGTCCCGAACCCCCCAAAATTCGCGGAAAATCATCATGGACTGGCAAGCGTTCTCCCGTTCTCCCAAAGCAAAGCCGCCTAGGAAAAAGGTCAACTTCATAGAGCTTATTAGTTATAAGTCCAGCGACTCCGAACCCTTAGAAGTAAGGCGTAAGCCAGCAAAAAAAGTGGGCGACGACAAACCCAGCACCATCGATGCACCCAGTGCTGCGCTAGTGGTCAGGCTAAAGAGCAACTCCTTTGCCCTTCTATCTTATGACGATGATGACAACAACGATTCCGACGACAAGGATAGTCTGCCGAGGACATTAAAGAAGGTCGAGGTACCCCGGAAAACTCCAAAAGAGATTAAGCCACCGCCGATCTTCATCCCTGACGTAATAACATTGCGGCTCTAATTTCCTTCACCGAGGCCATTATAGGCAAAAGTAAGGACTTTTCATACAAAGCCGCTAGAGACAACCAGGTGAGGGTCATGATGCCGGACAAAGAGTCGTACTCTGCCCTTAAGTCCCAGCTTGATAGAGCAGAGAAAAGGTACTATACATTCCAGTACAAGGAAGACAGAGCGTACAGAATTGTTGTCAAAGGTTTGCATCATACCCCCGACATAGACGAAATCAAGGAGGACTTCCGGCGACAAGGACATATGGTCCGAGACGTGCCCAATGCCGTAGGGCACATCTCTAAAACACCGCTTTCAATATTCTTTGTAAATCTTGAGCCGTTCAGCAACAACAAAGATGTATTCAGCGTTAAAAGAATTTGCCACTCTGTGGTCACTGTTGAACCTCCACGCAAATTCCATGATGTGCCG
Source organism: Drosophila ironensis (assembly GCA_021223825.1). Classification (NCBI taxonomy): domain Eukaryota; kingdom Metazoa; phylum Arthropoda; class Insecta; order Diptera; family Drosophilidae; genus Drosophila; species Drosophila ironensis. The sequence goes on from JAJJHQ010004697.1 coordinate 8,658,339, forward strand.
TTTCCAAGCATTTGGGCACAGCCAGCGGTACAGCAAGTTGCAGTATCGCTGTGTCATATGTGGCGAACACCACAGCACAAGTGAATGTAGGCAAACTAGAGAAGAAGCGGCAAAACAACACAACAAGCGACAGCACCCGAGATGTCACAGGCCGACCAGATGGCAGGGTGACGAGGGTGGAAAACCTACTTGAGAGAGTGATGGACAAGATGTTCGAGCGAATGACTTCAATGATGAGTTCCATCCTCTCTCAAATATGCAGCAAGTAGGCCTGCAGCTGAAAACCTTTTAAGGCCCGATATCAAAGCTTTCCGTAGGCATATAGCACGTTTAACCACTATGGTAATTAACTGGACAATCAACATGAAAAGAAAACTAAAAGGCACTTTGTTTCCTTGAACATATGTCTCCAAAACGTATTGCAAAAAAATCGATATCTTCGAAATGGTAAAAGCTATCGTCAAACACGTACATTCAAAATTATGTACAGATCGGACAATAAATATAGAAGATATGACCAATTAAAGTTTTACCCACCCCTTCCCTAGGCAACGGCATGCCGCACACGCTGGGGTGACGTCATCCGTTTTTTCATTGACTTCAATTCGTTTGCATACAGAACTGTGTATATGTATGCACAATACATACAGAAGTGCATGTATGTGAATTATTAGACAAAAATAAAAATAAATACAAAGAAATTGCTAATAAAGAAAAGAGGAACATGGTATCTCGTTGTCGAGAAGTCTCGACTACAGCGTGCCTACTTGTTTAAAGTGTCTCAGCCTGGTTTTGTATTTGGCCAGCTTAATAATTGCCTATACTTCTTTTTTTGTATTTTGTAAGCTTCGGGTCCATCATGCTGCACTAAAGCTCTTTTTTTTGCCGAGATAGTTTGTGTTGATGTTTGATAGTTGGTGTTGGTTTTACAGTTGGTGTTTGTAGTTTCTTCGTGATTTGCTGTCACTGAATTTAAATTTTAATTAAAATGCAATCTACCGGTGGTCCGAGAAGAAGGGTTTGCTCAGGACTCTCCATTCTGTGAACCGTATTATCCCCCGTTTTGAGAGTTAGGTCTACATATCTTGGCTTTTCCCCCCCATTGCTTATGAGTAAGCCCTTATATCCTTTCTGCCCCACACGGTGTAAGGCGCGTTTGCATTTGAGCCGATTATGAGTGGCTTCCTGCGTAGTTCTGCCTCTTTCACCACACTTTGCAGCTCCCGTATAAACATTTTATTGTATCTATTAAGCTGGTCCTAAGGAACAATCAATTTTCAAATGGTACAATTCTGATTTGTGGATTGAATGTTGATTTTCGATTTACCTTGAAGCTAGAATAGTATTTGCTTGGGTATCCATTATTACATGACAAAAATAATAAGAACGAAATATTCTGTGTTGAAATATAACAAAAGAGAATATAATCGCGTGCCACACTAGTGTATTTTCAAAGACCATACTTTTAGGTCCATATTGATTTTCATGATTTTTTTTTTGTTCGTATAAATTTTCCATTTGCATATCATGTTTTTCTTGGTGCAGTATACTAAAAAAAGCTTGAAAAATTTGCTGTTGATCATTTGTTATTGAATCTTCCAAAACAACTATAGCGACTTTAACAATAATATTGAAAATATTAAAAGCAATTAGGCAGTTCCATCGGCATAATATATAATGAATATTTTGCAAATAAACTTCAGAACCTTGAAGTAAAAATATTAATGCGAATATTATATATCCCAAAGAAAGGATATCCATGCTGCAAACGCCGCCCATAAAGACAACTCCCAAAGTTACCCAAAAAAAACTGCAAAATACTGCGGTCTTGAAAACATCAGCATAATTACGAACATATGAACAAAAATCATGTGTAGGATTTTCAAAGTAAACGTGCCCAAGTTTTGCAACGTTATACACGACATTAATGTTGTCACCTCCGGGGTAAGATAAGTCCGTGATATGTCGAATTTCTGCCTTAAATGATTTTCGCTGACGGGAAATAAACATAAGTATAATAAAATCTACCAAAAGCTTTGATTTATAAAAAAATTTCATTGAGTCATCAAAATTTAACCAGTTTGATTTATTTCCATATATATATGATAAATCGTTTGTAGGACCTGTAAAAATTTTGGGAATATTATATTTTGGGAGTGTAATAATTTGTTAACTTACTAACACAAACATTGGGAGGAAAATTTAAAATATACAAGTATTGTACAAAAATTGAGAGCACAAAGTATAATTGGAATATTTCCCAAATTCGTGCACATTGAATTCGATTCAGGCATAGTAATATAATAAGCCATATCACGTATGTTAAAGCAAGATGATCTCGTCTATGAACAATTGTCGAGACTAACCCAATCAGAGTAATTTCCAGGCCAAATTTATAAAAACCATAATTTAGGATATATTTTAATAAGCCTGGAAAATCATGCTCTGCATCCTGTCTTGTAATATATGGGAATAATACTTTCCTGTCTCTTTCATCATCCATAGAGTACCGAATTAAATGATTTCTTAACTTCACAACTGCATGCAACGATGTAATTATCATATAAATAATGTATGGGGATATATAGCGCAAATGGACTCTAAAGTTTTGCTTGGTCTTTCTTAAGCCCATCCATTCGGCGAAATTAGCAGTACAATTTTTCTGGAAATATTTTATTTAATATTTAGAAAACAGTCGCAATCTTACTTTATTACGCATTTATAATCGTATTGATGTTCATCCAAATAATTGATCTGGTAAATCATTTTCATCAGCACTAAAATAGAAACCCAAAATGTCACTGTTCTAAAAACAATTCGTCTCACAAATCGATTTACACACACACTTACTAATGATAAAAAAACTAAAAATATATTAAAAAAGCAAACTTCGGATATAGCGCAAAAGAACGAAGCCAAAATAACGGCTTTAATCATATGCATTTCTAAAAACCCCCAAACTATTATCTTGCCTGGTCTAAACAATTTATGCCCTCTTGATCGCAACATTCGGTATCCAGCGGAAAAAAATACTTTCCACGATTGTTTTTGAGCATCAAAAGGGTCTTGTAGAGTGTCACTTTCTACAGTAAATAGAATGTGTGAGTCTTTACTTTTTCCTACAGCAGATGTTGGTCTTCGCACAGAATCCATGAAACGACGATGAAAATAATGAAGCTGCACTACGGTGAAAATGACTGTCAATGTAGGAATTAGCAGATGTAAAAATAAATCCTTTGTTTCACATCGCCTCAAACCAATATCTTGTTGTCTGAGAAAGAAAAAATATAATCTTATACAGTATTTTTTTTTTGTTAGCTAGAAATAGTATTATACTATAGAATGAACTTTGATCTTCAATAAAGGTACAAGCAGAAAAGGTTTTCAAATTTATTTTAAATAGTATATGAAATACAGTAAATATAAAAAATACATATGTACATTATAGTTCTGTATTGTTTACCAGGGTTCGACGGGGGTAAAACCGTCTCATGCATTTACTGTTTGTTTTGGAAGTGAGGGACAGCGAGAGTACAAACGTCAAGCTGTTTGTGATTAGAGAGAGAGAGAGTGCTTCATCGAGCTAAGAGATGCCCACTGCCTAATGCTCGTTTGGATGCATGGCGTGGCCAAAAAATCCTTCGAGTAATATATCATCGTGCCTAAAAAGACACAAAACACCAATACCACCCAATCCCTAATAAATTAATCGAAAATTGTAAAATGAAATATGCGGTTTAGTATTTTGTTTGTTTGGCCCATTGTGCACTGTGTAAGTTATAAGACGCAAAATTTATTGTTGCTTAAAGCAAGCAAACCGCCTAACAATCATACAAGAGGCGACATTAAGATATGGTTATAATTGTCTTAGAAACATGGTTTTATTGTTTTAGTATTAATAGAGACATTTGATGTAGAGATTAAATGCACACAAGCGGGAGAAACTGGGCAGATAACTCAAGGCGTTGCTGACTGTTTTTATACTATGTACCTTAAGGTACAAATGGTATATTAAGTTTGTGCAAAGTATGTAACAGGGAGAGGGAAGCGTTTCCGACCCTATAAAGTATATATATTCTTGATCAGCATCAACAGCCGAGTCGATTTAGCCATGTCCGTCTGTCCGTCTGTCTGTCTGTCTGTCCGTCTGTATGTATGAACACGTCGTTCTCGGAGATGGTAAGAGCTAGAGGTGTAATTCTTTTTGCTTTAGGTCTCGTAAAGCGAATGGAAGAGCCGAAATCACAGCCAGTCGCGTTCGGCAATGCGTAATGGCTGGAAGGCGTAAACCTGCTGAGCTGCAGGGACGACACCACCCTGATGTGGGTCACCAGTGCCGTTGCATCTTTGGGAAAGCAAAAAAACTTTCTCATTTTCGCACTTCGTGGCCTTAACCGGGAGGCAAACCAACACCTTCCCTCGTACCATAGTAGACTACTTTTAATAAACCTGCACACCCTTACTAACCGTAGAGCGATGCTTGGCGTTGTATTTATTAATAAACTAATACGAGGTGAAATTGACTGTACAAAGTTACTCGGCCAGTTGATTTTCACCGTGCCGTGTGGTAGTCCCCTTAAATACCACATTGTAGAACGAACTACGCCCTGCATGATCCTTTTAGGGTGTTATGTTCGGACTATAATGCACTTTTCACCATTACCTCTAACTCTAATCCTAACAACCTTAAAACCTTAATACTAATTCACCTATCACAACAACATCAAAACTAGTTTCCTCGTATTCTTTCTTTCTTTCTATTAAGTTTTCCTCGTATTTTCTTTTGGGTCTATCCCCGCGACTCGAGCCGTACGACACACGGCGGTCGGTTGGGCGGGAGGTGGGAAGTTGCACGTTAAGCAACGGGACCACGCGAAAAAAAAAAGCTATGGGAAGGGGCTGAGCTGGAGGTGGTGGACAGCACATTCATTCCGTCCATACCAAAGGCGAAAGTATTCATCCCTGGTATTATGCCTAAAGAGAAGGCGCTGAAGCTGCTCCAGTGGCAGAAACGGAGGAAGGTTATCTATGTGGTAAAGTCCGACGCCAAGGGGCAGCACATGGTCCTCCAGATAAACAAGGAAGCGGAGGACATCCTGTACCCCAAATTCAGGAGGATGGCATGGGGCAAAGGCTGTGTTTACCTACGCCTCAAGAAGCGCCACCCGTAGGATACAAATACAAACACCCTGAAGGCTGGAGAGGTGAAGGAGGACCTGATAACGACAAAGCTCTCCAGCTTGGAATCGGGTGACACGGAAGAGGAGGAGGATGCGGACGTGACTGTAGTGGCCGCTCCATCTCGGAAGGACGACTCGATTAGCCATGAAACTGAGAGTCCTTCAGATAAACCTTCATAAAAGGAAGTTAGCGTCGGCGGAGCTCATGCTAACACTGGAGGCAGGGCCCGTCGACGTGGGCTTAGTCCAGAAACCTTGGATTACGTTGGGCAACAAGGTCTCTGGGATAAGATCTAATTATAGTACTGATGACCTTACGGCGGTGGCGCTGGTGAGCAGCGGAGAGGTTTCCGGTGGCCCACGGCACCGACGCCCCACCATGAGAGCTACAAAGAATGGTGGAGGAGGCAGAATTGAGAGAGAAGCCCCTTATCATCGGCTAGGATGCGAAAGCGCATCACACCGTGTGGGGAAGTAAGGACGTCAACGAAAGAGGCGCGTCACTGCTAGACTTTATTTTGAGCAAGGGTCTAACCATTAGCAATGAGCGGGAGGAGCCAACATACGTAGGCCCAACCTCTACAAATCTGTTAGACCTAACCCTCAAAACGGACGGAAAAACCGAGGTCACGGAATGGAGGGTCCTGAGCAGACCCTTCTTTTCGGACCATCGGTACATTGAATTTCGAGTAAAATTCAACCGCAGTGACCACAAACTACCTCGAGGAAACTCCAGAAACACCAACTGGGAAAAATACGGCGACATAGTAAACAAATAGCTACTAGAACCGCCTCGAATAAAGTCCCCCGAGGACATTGAGCGTTCTCTAGAAAAGCTCAACATGATACTGGTACAAACGTTCCATAAATCATGTTAACTATCTCGCCTAAAAAAGAGCTTCAGGGCAGCATGGTGGACCCGGAGCCTACAAAAAAAAAGACGTGAAGTACAGGAGTTCTTCAAGCTTGCCATACAAGCAGAAGATGACCATGTATGAAACAAATTCAAGACCAGGCTGAGCGACTTCAAAAAAGATGTCCGCAAGGGCAAAAGAAACTCTTGACAAACCTTCTGCTCCGGTATAGAGAAGGCTTCAGAAACCGCAAGGTTAAGAATGCTATTAGTCGGGAAGCAAATGGTTCATAGCCAACTAAGGCCGGTAGAGGGTCGATGGACGGAGGACAGCGAAGACGCCGTCAGAACACTCCTGGATGCACACTTCCCAGATTGCATTGAGGCAGGCAAATCCATGCAGATCATGCCGCTCAATGCACAGCAGGTGGTACGAGAAGATCCAATCACCCTCAACAAAAATAATGTGGGTACTTGACTCGTGCGACGGCTACAAATCGCCAGGCCCCGACGAGATCTTCCCAGCCATGCTGAAGATGGTCAAAACAAAGATCTCGCCTTGGTTAAAAAACATATTTATAGGGTGCTTGAGGTACAGCCATATGCTAGGGACTTGGAGAACGGCAAGAGTGGTATTTCTGCCTAAAACAGGCAAATGCTCTCATGTCCTTCCCAAGGACTACAGGCCAATAATCTTGACATCATTCACCCTAAAAACACTTGAAAAGCTGTTGAAACTCAACATCAGAACCGCAACACGCACGCGGATGGAGGAAAACCATGCCTACACGTAAAGGCAAATGTGTGGAAACAGCGCNAACACGCACGCTGATGGAAGCTAACCAACATGCCTACACCAAAGGCAAATCTGTGGAAACAGCGCTACACTCACTAGTAGCAACCATAAAGAAAGCACTGCTCAATCGAGATTATGCGCTAGGGGCATTCCTAGACAAATCCGGAGCATTTAACAACGTGTCAATGGAGAAAATAATGCAGTGCCTAAGAGCCGCAGTACCCCAAGAATCCGTAAACACCTGGATCCAAAATATGCTGAGCTCCAGACGGATACAGGTGGAATGGGGAACCACTACCATAACCATGGAAGCGAAAAGGGGAACACCGCAAGGAGGTGTCCTGTCGCCCCTGTTATGGTACATAGTGGTTAATGTCCTCCGGATGAAACAAAAACGGATGAAACAACAATCAGCTCGGTCATGGACAAGACACTCAAAGAAGTGTTACAATGGGCGAAAGAAGCATTAATGCGGACAAAACGGACCTCATTCTTTTCACAAAGAGATACAAGATACCTCGCTGGAGTCCGCCAAAAATAAATGGGACGCCATTAATCCCCAAGGACCGAATAAAGTACCTTGGAACGATCATTGACAGCAACCTGAGTTGGAAACCAAATGTGGAAGAAAGGGCCAAAGAGGCAACCAATGCACTATATGCACCGCAGAAGATGCTGGGGAGCACTGTGGTCCTATCACCAATACTAACACATTGGATTTTCATATCGGTTGTGCGACCTTCTATATGGGGCTCTGGTATGGTGGAAAGCAATAGAAAAGGCCACATACGTGAAGATCCTGGAAAAGCCGCAAAGACACACGCTTCTCTGCATCACCGGTGCTATGAGAATGACGCCAACTAGATATCTAAGCGCACCTAACGGCAAAAAAACGGCTCAACGCTTATGTGCACAGGGCCAACTAGCAGTGCAGAACTATGGACACTGTGTTTTTGGCAAGGGGATTCATGTAGGTACGGAGTACATGACCCCCAAACCAAACTTCACAAACATGTCTGCAATGATCTGCGCTCCGCGACAGAGAAAAAGGTCACTAACATCTACACGGACGGTTCAAAGATGGACGAAGGAGTAGGGGCGGTAGTATACTGCAATAACCCACCCATATCGCTCTCTTTGAAATTACGAGACCACTGCAGCATATTCCGAGCGGAAGTCTTCGCCATAAAGAAAGCTGCAGAGAAGGCCCAGAAGATTGGAACAACGACCAAGGTCAATGTGTTTGTAGATAGCCAAGCAACTATCAAGGCACTAGAATCGAAAGCCTTAAGGTCCAAAACGGTCCTGACAAGCAGGGAAGCACTAGATCTCTTAAGCAACCGCAAAGTGGTGCAGATCTATTGGATTCTCAGACACCAAGCATTTGAGGGCAACGAAATAGCAGACAAACTGGCAAAACGAGGAGCGCTAGACCAGAATGGCGGACATACCAATATCGCTACGCACCCTACACTCCAAAATGGAGGCTAAAGCTCTAATGGAAGCAAACACCATGAACACACACAATGAACTGCGAAATATCCAGAACCATGTGCAAAACACAATGCCAAAAAAGGGCATCGTTCCTACTGAAGCTACGGAGGCAAGACTGCAGATTGCTAGTCGGCATGTTTACAGGCCACTGCCTTCTGCAAGTCCATGCACTAAAACTAGGCCTAACAGGGAACGATGGGTGTCGGCAATGCAAGGAGCCAGGCGAGAAAGAATCGCTAGAGCATATCCTCTGTCGCTGCCCAGTCCTTATCGAGAAACGACAGGGATACATGAATGCACCGTTCTTCGCATCGCTGGATGAAATAGGAAAACTAGACCCTAGCAGGCTTCTGGCATTCGCGAGAAGCACTCGAGGTCTATTCTCCTAACGGTTGCAATTCGACGCCTCCAACAACCGGTACCGCTAAGGACCTTAATGGTCTATGCGCGACACTCTCCCTTCAAGGAGAGGTCAACCGGTCATAACATAACATAAATAATTCACAAATTTTCGTAAGCACGTGCACATATTCATGCTCTACTGTATGTATTGTGCATACATACACACACTTCTGTATTTATACCTGTGCAAACGAATTGAAGTCAAAGAAAAGACGGATGACGTCACCCCAGCATGTGTGGCATGCCGTTGCCTAGGGAAGGGGTGGGTAAAACGTTAATTGGTCATATCTTCTATATTTATTGTCCGATCCAATTTTTAGCGGACTAAAAATTGTGCCTCTAGCTTTTACCATTTCGAAGATATTGTTGCAAATATGAGGGCGGAAAGGGGCGTGGCAAAAATCCAAGAATGACATTATCTGCGTAATAGTTAAATGGACATAATGCAAAGAGAAATAGGTTTCTTTCCCTTATTTTGTGGGGAAATATGTCCAAGAAAATACAGTTTTATGCAAATTACGTAGGCGGAAAGGGGCGTGGCAAAAATTGTAAATAAAATTGATCGGCCTGAAATATATCACACCAAAAGCAAAAAGAATCTAGTTCTTACCATCTCCGAAAACGAGGTGTTTATACATATAGACAGACAGACGGACATGGCTATATCGACTCGGCTGTTGATGCTGATCATGAATATATATACTTTATGGGGTCGGAGATGTCTTTGCACAAAGTTAATATATGGGTGTGGCAAAAATTTGAAAAAAAAACTCGACCTGCGTACACATATAACGGACCTAAAGCAAAAAGAATTACACCTCTAGTTCTTTCCATCTCCGAGATCGACGTGTTCATACATACAGACGGACGGACAGACGGACATGGCTAGATCGACTCTGTTGACACTGATCAAGAATATATATACTTTATAGGGTCGGAAACGCTTCCCTCTCCCTGTTACATACATTGCACAAACTTAATATACCATTTGTACCTTAAGGTACATAGTATAAAAACAGTTTCTAACGCCTTGAGGTAGGTATATGGACGCTAGCTATCTGCCTGTCGGTGCCAGAGACGGGGGGCAGTGGGTTGTGGCTTAAGGAGTCCTTAAGCATGACTGCAGGGCCACCTCTACTGTTACCACTGGGGTGGTGGGTATGGTAGATAGCATAGCCTGGCAAGTAGACCCGCCGTTCTCTGCGCATGAGGGTCTCAGTAACAAGCATTATGTCAATGTTATGAGCGCTGAGGAATACTCTAAGCTCTTCAGAGCCTTTGCTTAAGCCACGAGCATTCCACGATTTTTAATGCTGATTGGATCATTTCGGCAGTCGCGCAATGAGGACCTGGACAAGCTCTCTGAAAGCCTTGTTAGATTCTGCATTTTCCTGCATCAGCTTAAATAAAGTGTCCAGCTTGGTATTAATGTCGCGGATGGCATTATCTATTGCTGAAAACTTATGCTTGAGCATAGGGTCCGAAGGAGAGCTATCGCCACTCTGCGGGGTTGAGCTAGTTCTTCCTTGCATAACCTTGGGTCGGGCTATGTCAGCATACGATATATTGGTTCTCAGTGCCTCAGCTGGAATGAATCCACGCGAGGCGTGTCTTGGTACCCCGACATTTGTTGTCGGGAGTCTAGGCTTTGGCTTTAGTTTATTATTTTTTTCAAGTCTTACTGGGCAGCCTTTGTCTGTCGAGACATGGTTGCCGCCACAGTTAACGCACAAGGGTGTATCGCTCACGCAGAGTACAGAACCTGTAATATGAGGACCACTACATTTACTACAAACAGGGTCCAGGACGCAGTAGTTTTTTGAGTGCCCAAAAATTTGGCACCTTTGGCATTGTAATAGTTCTTTTATACGGCACGCTCTACAGTGACCCTGTATCTACCAAGATTTGTTATTTTTAGGGACTCTGTAACTTTTGCACTCTGTTTGAGGTTGACAAAAAACAGATTTTGCCTAGTTTTATAATTTATAGTTGCTTCGTTGTCGTCCTCGTTAATCTGAATGTTCTTCCAGTCGGTCTTTTTGGGGCAGTATATATTAAGGACCTCGAAGCCATAATTTGTGAATCCCTGTTTAATTTGTGACTTCGGTACGTTCGAGTGCATTCCTTTAAGTACTACTCTGAACGTTTTGCGGGTCGGGGGCGGAGTAGGGGTAGGTAGTGAGGGCTGGGCCACGCCTTTACGTTTTCGGCTTTTGTTTTTATTTGAGTCTTGGAAGAGGCAGTTCGAGTTGCTTGTTTTATTACTAAACAAAGCTAAAACGTTCGGGAGACTTGGAGACGTTGTTGAGCAAATGCTAGGCGCAGATCGGGCGTACCTGTGAGTTGGGCAGAAGATTCCGCGTCTCTGGTGCATATTTGGTATCTCCTTTCACCATTTTCTACACCAGCTGTTATTCTCATCTTCTCAAGCTTAACGCTCCTATTACTAGGATGCGACGTATAAAGCAATTGATATTCCAATTATCGATCAGTAGATGCGAAGATTAAATGTCAACGACCTCCCGCTGGCGCGACGCCAGCGAAGAAAGAAGAACATTATTGCAACGGATGAATGAGCACAATCTACGCATTATGCAAGAGCTCAGAAAAGACGTGACGGCTGAGGGACTCCCGAAGATTTGGTTTGCTGTGGGAGTTGCAATTAGCCTTACATTGAAAAGCCTTATTCTCACGCAACGGTGCCAGTGTCAGGAACGAGCATTAGCCAAGTTGCAAGGGGCCTTCTGCGAATTGGATATCACCGAGGACGGCGCTAAACCTAAAGGGGGAATAGTTAACGACCAACTCCCAACATGGTCGAGGCACCCTAATTTAATCCACACTTATATTCTTTATATTTTGTATTTTGTATTTCGTACAACCTCCAAAGGGCTTTAGCCCTTTCGTAAAGAGAGTGTTGGATTATGCAGGAATGGCAGAATATGAAAATACTGGCACGCGCGTTCGGGCAGCCGTGAATAATGTGTGGTTAGATTAGTTAGTTCGGTATAGAGATTTGAATAAAGAGGACTGCTTAACTTCACTCCGGCCTTTGTCACTTACATATACAATTGCTTACTGAGCTTACGAAGCAAGGGGGCAGTCACCCCCTCATCCTAACCTTCATACTCTGCAACACTGCCACGTGCACCGAGCTGCGTGGATACCACAACGCAACCCCAGCCAGACGACTGGAGGTGATAGAACACGACTGTGTAACTTGTATAAGATAGGAATAATCTATATTGTGGCAGCGTGTTTGCTCTCCACCTGTACAGCTCTTGCAGGAAGGTTTCCACCGTGGCACGTGTTGCCCACGGAATTGCTTGTCCTGATGTAACCGTTGCGACAAGTTGCTGCCCACAACGGCCGGTCACTTGTAGGACGCTTCTGCTCTCGTACGAGGAGACAGAGATTTGATCGAGGCCAGGTGGTGGCCAGGATCCGTGACGAAAAGGTCGTTGACCTTCTTCCAAAAGGTCGTTGACCGTCTTCTTCCAAGCTGGTAGCCGGGTCGTGGCTCCAGCTATTGCTCCCGCGGTGATCAAAACGCAAACGGATTCGGAAGAGATGCCTTTATTGCTTCGGCGGCCAACTCGGAACTAATTAACATAAGAGAGGCAGAGCTTATCCGTACCCTATGTCGCGCAGATAACAGCAGCCGACCAGCGCCCGTCGGTTATCTGCAGTTCGTCACTGTGCCTTCGTCTCGGATCCCGCTGCTCTGTTAACTTATACATACATAAGTGTATAGTCGTGATCGAGCTTCTGAAGCGAACATACGTGGCTCCCGTGCGCTCCGTAAGAATAACGTATATCTTGTGCAAAACACAGCCGAAGGCTCAAGCCAGCAAAGTGGGCGACGACAAACCCAGCACGAGCGAGGCAGCCAGAGCTCCGCTTTTAGCCAGAGCTGCGCTTTTGGTTATGACTTCGGACAAGGACGCATTTACAAAGCTGAAGAAATACCTTGACGAAAACAACAAGCGATTCCATACTTTTCAGTATGAGCAATGAACACGCCTATCGGATCGTCGTTAAAGGTGTTAACTACTCCACTGAACTAGAGAATATCAAGTTTCAGCTGCCATGGGCACAAAGTTAGGGATGTACATAATCCGTCACAAAATGGTACAAAGAAGCCACAGAACCTTTTCTTCGTTTACCTCGAGCCAGCCAAAATCAACAACGACGCCTTCCAAGTTAAACGGCTAAGCAGCACTGTGGTTACGGTTGAGCCACCAATTACATGCAATGTCGTGTCTCAATGCTACCGTTGCCAGGAGTACGGCCATACCAAGCGCTATTGCCAACTGGAGCACGGATGTGTCAAGTGCCGAGATCGTTACCCAACTGCTGAGTGCACGAAGGCCGCTAGCGACCCAGCCTTTTGCCTCCACTGCACATAGCCTCATATAAATGCTGTCCAGCCAATAAAAGGGACAAAAGCGCGTTCGCCCCCATGCCAACAGCGCCACGAAGCCAGCAACCTCACTTCAGCAGGATTAACCTTAACATAAGCTATACCAGCGCAGCTAAAAACGGAGCACCACAATTCAACGCCGATCCCAATCCTGATCCTAGTTTCTCAGACAACCTGTAAAGTGAACCAAAAAAATTTCACGAGGAGAACGGACGAGCAATGAACACGCCTATCGCCTACAAAAAAAAACACCTAAAGTTCTAAAAGCTCGCTCCAACAGAGACAGATCGAGAGGGAGAGAGGAGAGAAAGAGGAAGAGAGAGAGTACGAGAATTGAGACTGTTATCTTATCACAGGTGTTTTGTGATGATGATCCCCACCCATCCTACGACCACACGCATCAGAGCCTGGCTCTGGGGGTCCCTTTTGGACCCTATGACAGTGGAGTCTATGGCATGGTTCGGCTAATTAAAAAGCGTTGACCTCATGTTTAAGCCGATATAATTAATGACAATAATACGAGTATATGAAAACAAAAATTATACAACTAGAAGACAAAACAGATGGGGATGTTTACAATTAAAGTGTGTGCTCGCAGGCTATACAATACTTATATTCTAATATGTATTTAATTTTTTTTTTTTTTTTTATTGTTTCTTTTCAATTTGTTTTCTCAATTTTTATACCATGTACCTTAAGGTACAAATGGTATATTAACTTTGTGCAAATGTATGTAACAGCCAGAAGGAGACATCTCCGACCCCATAAAGTATATATAACGCAGATAATGGTATTATTGGATTTTTGCCACGCCCCTTTCCGCCTTCGTAATTTGCATAAAACTGAATGTTCCTCGACACATTTGCCTATAACTTGGACAAAATAAGAGTTAGAGACCTATTTCTTTTTGCAACATGTCCGTTTAAGTATTGCGCAGATAATGTCATTCTTGGATTTTTGCCACGCCTTTTTCCGCCCTCGTATTTGCAAAAAAATCGATATCTTCGAAATGGTGAAAGCTAGAGGCATAATTTTCAGTCCAATAAGTCCACTGATCGTCAAACACGTACGTGCAAAATTACTTACGGATCGGACAATAAATATAGGAGATATGGCCAATTAAAGTTTTACCCACCCCTTCCCTAGGCAACGGCATGCCGCACACAAAAAATAAAATCAAAGAAATGGTTCATAAAGAAAAGAGGTACATGGTATCTCGTTGTCGAGAAATCTCGACTACAGCGTTCCTACTTGTTTAAAGCTTTAACTTGTTGCGATTTGTTTTCCTTTACCCCCATTCGGAGTTATTTCGTTAATCAACTTTTTTTTATCTTTTGCAATTTCTAGTTTTTGAATTAAATTCATTTACTTATTTAAGCTAAATAAATTTCATTAAATTGTTGTTTTTTTTTTGTGCTTAATGTGCAAGGTCGAGACTCTTTTAATAGTATGAGCATTGTTAATTTGCCCTTCATATATACGTATATTGGCACTTACCCCCAGAACTCCTACGGCGGTGATCGATCTCCGGCGAAGTGCTGGAACAGGCTTTAAGGCTGGAAATTCTTAAAAGAGCCGGATTCAGCACATTAACATATTTGCACATAAATGACTTAAATACTATAAGTTTTCCGACAACAAATTATAACTTTTCTTTACAATCCCTATTTATTCTTTACAATTCATATTTTTCTTTTAAATTTCCTAGAGGGTATTAATTTTTGTTGTTTCCAAGTGTATACAAATTTTTCTACAACAATTCAACCCTTTCTTCCAGTTAGATTTGTCGCAACTAGGCTAAGCCTTTAACTTTCGATCTTGTCTTATAATTTACCGAGCAATTTCATGATTAAATTTAAAATTAATTTTCCAAATTTTTAGATTTTTGAGTGTTTTCTTAATGATCACTTCCAGGGTCGTTCCGGGTATTTAATTTTGGTTTTACAATTTTTTTTGACGACGGATCAAACTGCACATATGTTTGCTCTCATGGAATTATTCGAGTCACTAAGTTTCCGCACGTCACAATTTAATAAACCCTGAAGGGGCCTAGCCGCGGAACTGAGATAGCACTTTTTCTTGCTGCTCCTTGGTGCGCTGCTCCTTGGTCTTGCCGCTGTTCGCTGTTGATTCCGATATTCCAGCGTCTCGCCCACTCAGCGAACCTGCTAGCGTAGTCGAGTATGCCGTCAGCAGCGTCGTACTCACAACTTGATCTGTAAGTGACGCAGACGTCGTCAGCAAATGTAGCCAGCATTGATGCTCCATGCAGGCTGGCATCCGGTTGCGGCAGATCGTGGCTGAACAGGCTATAGAGCAGGGGCCCCAGGACACTACCCTGTGGGACACCTGCGGCCACATCTTGCTCCGTGGAAATTGCTGAGTGGAATCGCACTGCGGAACGCCTTCTCTCCAGGTAGGATCTCAGCAGCCCATAGTATGGCGCAGGCAATGTGCCCTTGATTTTTGCCAGTAGTCCAGTGTGCCAGACTCGATCAAATGCCTCTCTGATGTCCAGGAAGATGGCGTTGCAGTACTCCTTCCTATCGATGTAGTTGCTCGACAGTGCCGTGGCCAGCTCGGAAACCAAACTGGTGCCCTGGAACAATTCCCCGAGATTCCATGATCCTGACGATCCGGGCAGCAATCAGTCTCTCAAATACCTTCGAAATCGAGGGAGGAGAGTAATCGGAGAGTAATCACTGGGGACCTGGTGCGTCATAGTCCCATCTGCTGCTTTTCTGGCACCTACTCCACGTTTGGGCCTTGATCGTTGCAGGAACGCCTGGTACTTGGCGCATCCTGAGTAGTTAGCTGGGTGCTGCTCTCCGCAATTGTAGCATGTACACAACTCGTTGCGTGGACGAGTGCAGTTGGATGCAGGATGCTCACCAGCGCATTTCACACAGATGTGTGCTCTGCGACAGTATTTGGCAGTGTGTCCAAACTGCTGGCATCGGTGGCATTGGATAATGGCTGTGCGCTTGCGGAGGGGTTCAACAATGATCCTCATGTGGCACAGCGATCTGATTGCCAAGATCTCTTTGTTGTTGGGTGCTGCTGCGATGTTCAAGAAGAACATATTAACAGGCTGGGCTTCAGGGCTTCCTGGTCCGCTGCGTCTCCGAGGTGAGTGGGCATCAATGAGCTTGTGCCCCAGCTTCTCCAGCTCCTCTTTAATTTCGCTGTGCAGCGTGCTGTGGTGAAGGCCTTTGACGCACACTCTGTATGGCCTGTCTTCCTTTAGCTGATAGCAGTGGAATTCGTATTTCTCCTGTTCTAGCCAGTTGACAATACTCCGAAAGGAGTCGGAGTCGGCTGCGTACAGTCTCATGATTCCCCCAAGGGAGGCTCTAGCCTCGACCTTGTTGGCGTCAGTAATTTTACGGATGCCCTGCCTCAGTAGGTTCACGTTGCTGATGCCTTCCAGTACTATTGGCGGCGGTTTGGGCTGCCCTTTCTCAACCAGGTTTCTCTTTAGAGCTGTAGCTCTCTGCGTAGCTGCAATAGCGGCTTGGCGACTGGTGCTGGGCTGCATGTACAGTTCGTTGTTGGCATTATCCTGCAACTCCATTTCAGCCGATAGGAGCTGGAAACGGTTGGTCCTTCCATTGTAAACCTCCTTTGCGAGCGGGATCGTAGTGCCATCGTTGGTGTATAGCTTCTTCCTCTCAAGGATCGGAGATACGCCATGATCTCTCTTCCGCTTGATAATTTGGAAACGTTGTGCGCTTTTATCAGCGTTCCCATCGGTGTTGGGTTTCGGTGGCAGTGCTGCCAGTACTTCTGCCAGGGTTGACTCTCCTGTAGTCTCCTCGTCTGTGATGGCTTTTCTCAGAGCTTCGCCTAGAAGCATCGTTTTGCTGGTATTAGCCATTTCTCGCCTGGAAGACCAAGTCCAAAACCTTGGTTTGGAGCTCTAAGCTGGTACTTCAATCTGAGTTTTACTATACAGGTGATTAGCCGGCACGTGCCGGCTATGCGACGAAGACACAATTTGGAAGGCTTTTGTATGGTTCTCGAATTGGTTGAGGCGGTTTGCGAATAAGATATACCGCTATTTAAAGCTTTAAGCTCAAGCCTTCGAAGCTTAACGCTTTATTGTGTCCTTTTCTTTTTTAGAGCACGTGGTTTTATTTTTCACGGCGAAGAACTCGATTTTCCACGGCTCCGGTGGGGGAAGATGCACCACATGTGCACCTTGTTGATTTTGGGCTCCCACACGGGGGGTACTAGTTTTCGCCACTGTCGGTACTGGTTTTCCGGTTCCACACGGAGTTTACTTGGAGCGCTCGGGAGGCACGTCTATTCACTTCGGAAGTTCGATCGCTTCTCCGAAATACATAGGTGAAGTTGGCCGCTCAAGCTTAATAGCCAGATTAAGGAAGCGCATGATGGAGAAAGTTGAGCGCATGATGGAGAAAGTCATGAGCCAAATTACCAAAATGATATTCTGCCGGAATTCAGGCCAGATGTGGTAGGCCTCCTGTCGGAGCACAGCGTTTTTGCCGTGTCGCTTTACGTTTTTCTTCAGATAACTGAAGGACGCTGTTCTCTGGGTGAATGAGGGTTGCGTACTTTGCTAGGCTAGCTCGCCGTGGCCGGGGTTCTTTTCTTTTTCTTTAGGTTATATCACACAATTAGGTTTAAATTTTTTCCAGTGGACTTGGGTTTTGTCACCCGCACAGACGAAGCTCTAGCCGTTGCTTGGTTTTTATTTTAAATGTGCCGAAAAGTGCTTTGAGCTTCCCTATATAGGCATAAAGCACGTGGCTACTTTAAGCTCAACCCGATCTTGCGGTATAATCGTTCGATCGCTGACTTTCGGGTTGCACTCAAGCGCACATAAACATAGAATATGACATAGACTAACATAGATACATGGAATACTACAGAAACATAGAATAGGGGAAAAGATCGAATTTGACGAAGAAAAAGCTCGCGGATCGGAACGTCGAAACGTTCTGGCCTATGCTCATGAACTCCACACACCCCAGCCTTGCTGAGGTCAGCCCGCAAGAAGCTGATCTACAAAACGACAGATTTCAGCACTTGCTGAGGAATCGGTGGTCAAATCGAAAGAAAGTTTAAAATCTGGATACGCTAATATGACATATTTTGAGGATAAAATGTCTCGCAGGCGCTCCAATGCCTCACGTTGGGCACCAATTATGTTTAGGTATGTCCGCAAGTTGTCCAACGCCGCAGTCTGTTGAGAAGGGGTGCGCCGACGTAGCCGTCTGCTCTTCCAGGTGGTGTGGCGGAGATCTCCGAATGGTGCACTACAGAGAACTGCATTGAGTATGATTAAGTCGGTTCAATCCGACTCGCTCAAAACCGTCACAACTCAACTTCGTGAACAAAGCAAACAAGTTCATTCAGATGATTTGATAGCTCTGCTTACTGATTCAAACCTGGTTGTTTGATACCGGTGTTTGATATCATACATACCGGTGTATGATGATCGAATATGATTCTACAGAAATGGACAATGGAGTCCAACGGTGCACAAAAACTCAGACAGCGATCAAGTTGCGTTTAATTTGATTGTGAGTGAAGCAATCAGATCAAAAATTTCCCTGCGAATTGTCGCTTTCGCGAGAAGCACTCGAGGTCTATTCTCCTAACGGTTGCAATTCAACGCCTCCAACAACCGGTACCGCTAAGGACCCTAATGGTCTATGCGCGACACTCTCCCTTCATGGAGAGGTCAACCGCTCATAACAACATATATGTGTTAGTGTGTGTAGTTTGTAAGTACATATTTGTATGTTGTAACAGAACAAATTGCGATGCGTAAAATTAACCAAAACATTACATCATTTATTTATAAATTTTTAACGCCTAAAACTAATGCTTTCGGCCTATGATGAAATTAGTAGACGACATAAGGGAATCAAAACACCCGGTATTACCATACGGTAAAGATCGAGCGGAATGAAAGGATCATTCGCCAGGTAGTTCTGCACAGCAGACGGACGCAAGGCGGTTGGCTTAGCGGACTCGGGAGGGGCACCCTGATGGAGCAGGGTGTGATGGCGTCCCTTGCATGTAAAATAGTTGCGGAGGCTGGTGTAGTTCTGCACAAAACAATTTAAACTCAACTTGTGTTGTCGGATAAGCTGCAAGCGCTCGGGAACCGATATCTGCTGGAATTTGCGACATAGACGGATCGGATGCGTCTCATTGGAACAGAGCTGGCACCTTTTGAGCCTTAAATTCGACCTTGGATTCGAAAGACTGAATATTCCGAAAGGTCGGCTTAGGTTGAGCCGCTAATGATACGGTCTTAGGTTGAGTCGCCACCAAGACATCCGGGTTAAGGTCCTCAATCTCATCTAGCGTGCGGTGGCGCTCAAGGGGGAACGTGTTCAGTTCCGCCCACGTAGCAATCATCGTCTTGCTCTGTATAGACTGTTTCTATTGGGACATGGTGAGTGTTTGTAGAAGGAATTAATTTATTCCACCTTGTTTGAGTAAAACACGAATTTGCGAGTCTTTAAATTTATTCTGCGTTACTGTGCGTTGCCGAACCGATCGAGCGCCAAAGTATATATATGTAACAAAAATGCAACTCGATAGGCTAGGGATGAGCCCGTGCGCACCCATCGTGCGATAGGTAGGCGGCAATCGCAGCTTAGGCTTTTGGAGAGCTGCTTTCCTGCTCCCAACATGCTCCCCCCGCTGGAAGCGTTGCGCTGACAGGAGACATGGTTTCGTGGGGCAAAACAGCGATCCTGCTAATCGCCCTTTTAGTGACGCCGTTTGCAGTCCGTATGAGTGCCACGCGAGCCACCCCGTCGCTCCCAGGTATGACGCTTTCCACCCTGCCCATGCGCCAACAAAGAGGTGGAAGATTCTCATCCTTGAGGATCACCACGGCGTTTGCTTGCAGGCCTTCCTTGTCCAATCTCCATTTTCCGCGTTCCTGGAGCAAGCACAGATACGAAGAACTCCACTTCCTCCAAAATGCTTGCTGCATTTGGCAGACCCGCTGCCATCTGCTCAGCCGATCCATTCTGAGATGCGTCAGATCGGGCTCCTCAATCGATGCAATGGCCGCACCGATCAAAAAGTGCCCGGGCGTGAGAATTTCCAGGTCACTTGGGTTTTCTGAAAGTGGACAAAGTGGTCGTGAGTTTAGCATAGCTGAAATTTCACAAACTAGCGTTCTCAGCTCATGAAACGTTAATATGGATTTTCCAACCACCCGGTAAAAATGATATTTGGCCGACTTTACGGCGGCCTCCCATAGTCCCCCAAAGTGCGGAGAGCGCGGGGGGATAAACTTCCAGCTTATGGCAGTAGACAAGAGTGCGCCTTGAAGTTCAGCGTTTTGCGGGTCCGATAGGAAAAGATCCCTTAGCTCGTTCAACTCGTTCTTTGCTCCGACGAAATTTGTTGCGTTATCAGACCATATTGTGCTGGGCTTTCCTCTGATGCTAATGAAACGCTTCAAGGCGGCGATGAATGATGCCGCTGATAAGTCCTCCACCAACTCAAGATGTGATGCCTTTGTCGCGAAACACACAAATATGGCGATGTAGCACTTTACTGGCGGACGACTCCTGACCTCCGATTTGTAGAAGAACGGGCCACAAAAATCCACTCCTGTGGTTACGAAGGGGCGACTTGGCTGAACGCGACTGGCAGGCAATGGCGCCATTATGTGCTCCATTAGGACCGGCTTCAAGCGAAAGCACCTTACGCACTTGCTGGTTGCAGCCGCGACAGTTTTCCGTCCCCCAACCGGCCAAAACCGTTGCCGTAATGTGGCTAACAAGCTTTGTGGCCCTGCATGCAGAAAGGTATTGTGAAAGTGCGTAATGATAGCGGATGTAATGGGATGATCCTTTGGCAGCAACATGGGATGCTTTGCCTCATAATCCAAGAACGAATTTTGAAGGCGCCCTCCAACGCGCATTATGCCTGAGCTATCAAGAATGGGATCCAATCCTGAAAGCTTGCTTTTGGGAGATATTTTCCTCTTCGCTTGCAATGCCTTGTACTCCTCGGCAAAACATACCATCTGGATTCCTTTTACGAGAAGATGGGTGCCCCCTTTGATGTCCTCAACTGTTAGAGGTCCCTTGCGATGTATCGTGTCCTTGTCCTTCAGCGAAGCGAACCGATGGACATAGCCAAAGACCCTTTGCAGCTTTCCAAACGAATTTTGGAACTTGCCCAAACGAAATGCTGACTTTTTCGGTCATGGCAAACACCTGGTACCGACGCTCTGGCAACTCCTGTAGGCTCGGCACGAGAGCGGGCCAACAAGATGGATCAGACAGCAAGAACGAGGGACCTTCGCGCCAAAGATTTGACTCAAGCAACTCTAGCGGAGTACATCCTCTTGATAGCAAATCTGCGGGATTTAAACTCGTAGGAACATGATGCCATGACATGCCCTCAGTACGGTCCTGTATCTGTGCGATTCTGTTGGAGACGAAAACGTTAAACTCAGATGCAGCCTGCCGAATCCATGACAGCACGATTGATGAATCGGACCAACAATGAAAGGTGCAATTGCCAGGGAGGCTTTTGGCGACGTTAGAAATGAGCTCCGACAACAAAAGGGCCGCGCAAAGTTCCAATTTGGGAATCGTGAGCGTTTTTAGAGGTGACACTCTTGACTTGGAACACAGCAGATGCGAGGAGGAGGTGCCAGTGCTGGTTGAACATGCGTAAATACATGCGCCATAAGCGGCCAAACTTGCGTCACAAAATCCATGTATTTCCACAGGACAGGTCGCACGAGTGACGAAGCGAGGAAACCTTAGATGGCTGACCGATGACATCTGCTCCATATGCTCCATCCATGTGGAGTGCAAGGCCTGCGGGAGGGACTCATCCCAGTCAAGCTTGTCCTTCCATAGAACCTGCATGAAGATTCTTAGCCTGGTGATCATAGGCGCTATTAAACCAAGCGGGTCGTAGAATCTCGCTATTGTTGACAAAATTGCTCTCTTTGTTACCACTTCCGGTGTCTCAAATGCGGATTTCGACACACTGAACAACAGATCGTCCGAAGTGGTGTCCCAATACAATCCCAATGTCTTCAGAACATCGGTACCATCATGAAAACTAAGCGTTTTTTCCCGATCCGCCTCCGGTTCCCCTTCAAGAGCCGCTGCCTCATTGGAGCACCATTTCCGAATAGGAAAATGTCCTCTTCCTAAAAGTCCTTTGACCTGCTGACGAATCTGTACGACCTCCTCAACAGAGTCACCTCCAGAAATGAGATCATCGACGTAGAAATCCCGTCGTACCAATTTCGCCGCTATGGGAAAGGCTTCCTCTTCGTCGTATGACAGCTGCTGCATGGTACCATAAGTTACCGTGTTGAGCGTGTACTCCTTGATTTCCTCGTTGGTGTTGTCTCTCCACATAATACTCTGAAGGTAATGATCAGGAGGAGCAACGCGCACACAGCGATACATCTTGCAGATATCCCCGCATAAGGCGACTCTGAAAGAACGAAAGCGGAGCAACGTGCTGAAAATTTTCGGCTGAATTGATGGTCCTGTGAACAACAAATCATTCAGGGAGTATCCGGAGGTTGATTTCGCCGAGCCGTCAAAAACTACTCTCAGCTTTGTAGTTGTGCTGTCAAGCTTGTGCACACAATGATGGGGCAAGAAGTATTGCGGCATGGGTGTGTGACGAGAGGATATGGACATGTGTCCCAGATCGATGTATTCCTTCATGAAGGCAACATATTGGGACTTGATCGCTGGATTTTTTGCGAACTTCCTCTCCAAGCCTTTGAGACGACAAAGAGCAAGACTGCGCGAATCCCCAAGCATGTCAAAGCTTGTCCTGGAAGGCAAACGAACGCAGTACTGGCCAGAATTGAGACGAGAATACGTGCTTTGGAACAATTGCTCGCATAGAGCGTCGTCATCATTAGAGACGATTGGCGATCCACAATAATTGTCAACCTCCCAAAATCTTTTCAATATTTCTGGCAGTAAATCCGTCACCGATGGAACAATCTGCTCAATGGAAGCTGCTAAGGCTACATGCTGGGCTTTTGCTGCGGGTATGCATCCAGATACGATCCAGCCCAGCCTGGTTTTTTGAAGCAGTGCACTGCAGTGGCAACTTCGCAGCCAGACGTATCTGCCCCACACAAAGTAAATCGTAAAAAATACTGGCTCCTAAAAGAAGATCAATCTTCTGGCTTTTATAAAAGGTCGGATCCGCCATGACGAGGTTCTTGGGAATTTTTAAATTAGTGACATCAAAATCGAACTGCGGCTGATGGCTAGTGATGGTTGGCATGAGCACTGCAGAAATTGATGAGCGATATTTTTTGTCTCGTGACTGTAGCGTGAGGTCAACCGTTCTGTCGACTGAATGCGATGAGCCGCATATGCCTGACACCGAGACAAGCGAAGGATTGCATTTGAGCTGAAGTTGCTTCACTAAGCGAGAGGTGACAATATTTATTTGCGCACATGAATCAAGCAGGACTCTGCATGGCACAAGGGCGCCGGATCGACTTGCTACGTAAACTACAGCAGTTGCAAGCAACACATAGTCGGATTGCTTTCTTTCAGGTGCGGATGGAGGGGATAGGGTCGACAACAAAGCGGTTGTGTTTTGCCAACCGTCAGCAGAGCTATCTTGAGAAGGATCCTGATGGAAGCGCCCTGAAGAACCAACTTGATGCAATGTTTCAGGCATGTTTGGGCTTGCGGCCATGTGTAACAGCGAATTGTGCTTCGAACTGCACTGCCGGCACGTTCTACCCTTGCAGTTCTGAACGCTATGCCCTTTATGCAGACAGTTTAGGCATAGCTGCAGCCTCTTAGCTTCCCTGTATCGAGAGGCGGGATTAAGCGCTAAGAAATTTGGGCATTTGCTTATGAAATGATCGACAGAATCACATGACATGCAGGATGAGGTGTTAGATGTGGTGGTGATTAAAGTGTGATGATGCTGAATATTAGATTTTCCAACCTGCTTGCCAGGTGTATGGGCTACCAAGGCACTTTCCATGTTTTCATTCATCCTACATCTCCTTTCCAAAAATGCAGCCATGTCCGTCCACTTCAGCAGCTGATCCGAGTGCATTCCTTCTTCCCATTTTTCCTGCGTGTTGCGGTCCAGCTTTGTGGTCACAAGGTGGATCAGCATACCGTCCATAATCTCGTGGATTGTTGCCATCGACTTAAGCGCGCGCAGATGCGAGTTCATCTTGTCGCTTAGCTGCCGCAAACCGCTCGGCGACCCTTTCTCCACCACAGGAACCCTAAATATGGACCGAATGTGTGCCTGGAAATGCAACAGCTTATTATCAAATCGATTTATTAATATTTCAATGGCCCTGTCATAATTGTCCGCAGTTGGCTCCAGCGCGCGGATGGTTTCCAAGGCAACTCCATCCAAACACGAGTAGAGATGCTGGAATTTTTCCACCTTGGACAACTCCTCGTTGTTTCCTACGACGGTGTTAAACATCGCGTAAAATCCAGGCCATTCCATGTACGCTCCTCCAAACCGAGGTAGCTTAAACTCCGGCAGCCTCGAAGAGCGTGTAGAAATCCTAGCTACCGAAGTCTGCTCCCCTGGAAGACGGATGGACGTTGAATTGAGGACCGAATCGACGGCTACTTTCCTGAGCGCTCGAGTAATTTTTGATTTCACATCAAAATATTCTTCCGCGAAGATAATGCGCGCGTTACTGGCCAATTCTGTTAAATCGGCTCTTTCAGCGAGTTGTTGAAACTTGTCAAACTCCGCATTTATTTTCTCTACGGCTTCCAAGCGCACTTGCAAATCTGCCTCATCCATGTCCGGCAGTTGATTTGCTTCGAACCCTTTTCCGACGGCCAATAACTGCAGCTGGAGTGATGCCGCCTTTGCCTTATAAAAGCGAAAGTCACTGGAACTCGCGGATAGGTCTATATTCGAGCATTCGTTGCGCGCCATTTTTGTGTATTTTCGCTTGTTTGGCGCGAAAGGGTGTACAAAAGTCACTAGCGCGCGATGCGATCTTGACCGGGCAACTGCGAAAGCAACAAACAGAAGCCGAAAACGATAGCGAGGGGAATAACGGAGCACAGTACACCAAAATTCCGAAACGAATTTATATTGATTGTTTGTTTGCCTTTGCCAATTTGGCTCTCAATTCACCGAATTGTGAATATGTTGCCAACTTCACCGAATTTTGAGTTTATTGGCAGCTAGCTTTGCGTTCACCGAATTGTGAGTCGAATGCGTAGCTTTACCGGAGAGCCCGAAATTTGGTCAAAGGTTGAATGTTTATTTTGTTTTTAATTTCACAAAATCACCAATGTTTGTAGAAGGAATTAATTTATTCCACCTTGTTTGAGTAAAACACGAATTTGCGAGTCTTTAGATTTATTCTGCGTTACTGTGCGTTGCCGAACCGATCGAGCGCCAAAGTATATATATGTAACAAAAATGCAACTCGATAGGCTAGGGATGAGCCCGTGCGCACCCATCGCCGTTAAGCACCCATGGACCGTGCTATGTAACTTTTTAATGGAGTCGCTAGACTCTTGGACGATCGGCTTCAAGCCGAAAAGCTGTTTGAGTTGGCAGTTGACCAACAATCGACGATTTTCGAATCGAAGCGTCAGCTCGGCCCAAGCGGCTTGAAAGCCATAGTTGGTGAGAGGGAAACGCGAGACAATGTCGTGCGGCTCACCCGTAGTCTTGGCGTTGAGATAAAATAGCTTTCCCACCTCGGTTAGCCGCGAATTGTAGCGGATTGTAGCGGTTGAGCGGTAGATTGCCGTGAAGAGATCACGAAACGTTGGCCTCAGTGTCGCATGGAGGCAGCCTATAGAAATCATCGCTTGGGTTGGCTGGAGTAAGGGAGGATGTGCGGCCTCAATAAGCTCGTCGAGATCCACAGAGCAGCGTTCAAATACTGAGTAGCAATACTCGTATTGAGCCTGTACCGTTGCCATAGCTCCGGTGTACCACTCGCGGGCGACTCGGATAAGAAGCTGACTCGCCGATTGACCATGGGAGAACGCTCTATTTAGCTCTTCTCAGGTCGGAAAACAATAAGCCAGCGAACGGCTGTTAAGCCGAACTTAACAGTCCAGCTTAACAGCACGGGGGGAGAGCTGGGAGAGCTGGTTCCAGCAGAACTGGCAGGTGCTTTGCCCGGCACAGTAGATCCTGTATGGCGCAAAGATGGAGGCAAAGCTTATGAATCCCTCTTGGAAGAAGGCGCAGCGTAGCAAGGTCCAGAACTTATTGTTAGCATCACAAACAGGCGGCATATTGGCAAACAATCGAGCTTGGTCCACGCCGATTAGTGACCGCTTCTCCTGCCCAGCCTCCAGAGAAGCCCGGAACAATTCCGGCGTGTATGTGGTACACTTCGGTGGAGGCCAGTTCCCAGATCGCCGTCCAGATTTTGACCTCGCTCTCGCTCATCCCGTCGCTCTCCACAAAAGTCACGCCAAGTTTTGTGCATGTCCTGCAAATACGCCAGCGAGTTGTCCAGGTCTGGGTGATCGAAACTGAGACCGTCCTGCCGCTGGGGGGTAGCGTAGCTATTGCGCAACCCAAGCAGCTAGCTCCGCTGCGGGTTCTTGACTTCAAAGTTGGAAGACCAGTGCTGCTTGATTTGCTTTCCGGTCGCCCCGCCTGATTCGCTGGTCTCCTCGCTGAAAAAGGAGGGCAAAAGTGGCGGCGGAGGTTGTTGGGAGCCAAGATAAACTGCCTTCTGGAGCGGTTTGCGGTTGCTATCTCGCTCCGTGATGCAGGGATGGTGTCCAACCAGGCTCCCCATATCGATGTGCTCGTCCACAGAACTGGGAAGCAGTGCTGGTCCTGCATCTAAAAAACTGGGTGTAGAATTATTATCCGTAATCGTGAACAATGTAAAGCTAAGGTTCCGCCTCCGCAGCGCGGGGCCCTGGGCATTGACCAAAGTTACATCCTTGGTTGCCGCTAAAACCTGCTCATCCAGATGCTGTGATGATTCCAAGCAGGATGGCACGGAGAAAAACTCGGAGCTGGAGAGCACGTTAGGCTGCCGGCCCAAAGAGGCGGGTGCTGCTGAGTTGGACGAATAGAGGCCGGGCGTGGTACTGGCGTTGGTGGCCAGCTCCCAAATCGCCGTCCGGATCTTAACCTCGCGCTCGCTCGCGCCTCTACCAAGGCGCTCCAAGTCGTACTAGCGGTGGTGGAAGGCCCGTCGGCGGTGGTGGTGGAGCCGGAGCCGGTGCCGGCGCCGATTCCCGGCGAAGCATGCTGGCAGGCAACCACGCCGGAGTCGAAGCCATCCAAGTGCGTCAGGTTCCTCGATTTTAGCCTTTTAAGCGCGCGAAGAATTTTCGATTTGGCCTCAAAATATTTTTCGGTGAAGTTTTTACGCGCGTTACTGGCCAATTCCGTCAAATCGGCTCTTTCGACAAGTTCTTGAAATTTGTCAAATTCATCGTTTATTTTTTCGGCAGCGTCCAGGCGCACTTGCAACTTTGCCTCGTCCATGCCCGGCATTTGCTTTGCTTCGAACACTTTCCCGACGGCCAATAATTGCAGCTGGAGTGCTGCCGCTTTTGCCTTATAAAAGCCAATGTCATTTGAGCTCGCGGATATGTCTACATCCGAGTAACCGTTGCGTGCCATTTTATTGATTTGTTTATGTCCGAGAATTATACGAGTGTATGTATTTATATTTTCTTGTTTTTCGCGAAAGGGTGTACACTAGCCACTAGCGCGCGATGCGATCTCGACCGGGCAATTGCGAATGCAACGAGCAGAAGCCGAAAAAGAAAGCGAGAGGAAGAACGGAACTAGACTGCACACCAAAATGCCGAAACGAATTAAGATATGTGCGTTTGTTCGCCTTTGCCAATTTGGATTTCAATTCACCGAATTGTGAATTTATTGCCAATTTTACCGAATTGTGAATGTTAATTGGCAGCTAGCTTTACGTTCACCGAATACACTAGCCACCGATTTTAGTAGCTTTGCGCGCGCGATGCGATCTCGAGCGGGCAACTGCGAATGCAACGAACAGAAGCCGAAAAGAAGCGAGAGAAATAACGGAGCACAGCAACCAAAATTTTCGCCTTTGCCAATTTGACAATTTAAATTTCACCGAATTGTGAATATATTGCCAAGTTTGCCTCCAGATTCACCGAATTGTGAATGTTTTGCCAATTTCACCGAATTGTGAATGTTTTTTGGCAGCTAGCTTTGCGTTCACCGAATTGTGGGCCGAATGCGTAGCTTTACTGAAGAGTCCGAACTTTTTTCAAAGGCTGAATATATGTATATTTTAAATTGCACAAAATCACGTCGGGGTCACCAATGTTTTTAGAAGGAATTAATTTATTCCACCTTGTTTTAAATAAAACGCGATTTTTGTGGGCCTTAAATTTATTAAAGGTTGCTGTGCAAACAGAACCGAACCGATCGAGCGCCAAAATCTATACAAGTGTAAAAATGCAACTTGATAGCCTAGGGATGAGTCCGTGCGAACCCATCGTGCGATATGTGGGAGGCAATTTTAGTTTAGGCTTTGGGAGAGCTGCCTTCTTGCTCCCAACAATGATAATAAAACTGTCAAACTGCGCCATAGAGGCTATACGTAAACTCTGCAACGGGCTTACTACTAAACTTGGCTGTTATCCAAGGAGTTGGAAGAAATTACTATTATAATGATTTCGAAACCTGGCAAAAACCAAACAATCCGCTCACCATATAAAGTTTATATTATAAACCCATAAGACATGTTGCCATGTCTCTCCAAACTGCTTGAAACATGTCATCTCTCGCGCATCATACCTTACATCAGGTCCCAGAATATTATTCCAACACATCATTTGGGCTTTCGCGAAGGTCTTGGCACAATCGAGTAATAACAACAAAGTCCAGATGGATGGCTTTATGCATAAAATCCAAACGCTACTGACAGAATGTACTTACAAGTTACTTCAGTCGTATCTCTACACTAGAACGTGTTCGGTGAGATACAATGCAACAGTATCTGAAAACTACACTATCGACGCTGGTGTTCCCTAAGATAGTGGCCTGGATCCATACTATATGTTCTTTGTAGTGCTGATAAGCGTCTCATTACATCCACTTTCGTATGCCCAAAGTGAGCAACACAGCAACTAGCCGATCATCTTGTGCTTGTCAAGAGGTGGCTGGCGCATTGAAATAAACAAATACAAGTGCAAACACAGTATGTTTACACTGAACAGACATACATGCCGACCTCCAGTCCTATGTAATACGCAGATCCCGCAAATTATTTATCTCGGCGATGTCATTTACATTTTATTGAGATGAGACAGTAAAAGGGAAAACTAAATAATTATGAAAATAGCTATTTGGTAGCTCATTATAAACAAATAAAGACTACAGCGTTTCTACTGTTTTTTGATAAAGATACCGGTTTTAATAAGATTGGCTATAAATTAGCATAAGTCTAACATATGTATCTCAATTTGGTATTTGTAGTTTTAAATTAGTAGGCGTAAAAGATATTTGGGGTTGGCTTGTCTATAGATTAAATTGTAGGTACAACATATTTTCGTCATTAGCGCGGGTGGAGGTGGGGTCGTAACTGGCTGATTTTCGCAGCATACGAGTAGATAGATATTGACAATATAACATCCGAATTTAGCCACAGAATTTCACGGTTTGTGGATGAGTGGGAGAGGTAGTCGATTTAAAAACAAGAATTAAACTGAAAAATGTATAAGTTTATGCGGACAGGTACGCGATTGCGGTGCTGCGGCGGGTAGTGGCAGCGGAATTTTTTGTCTTGATAAGAATTTGGTTGAATTTGGTTGTCTAGGCTGGAGAATGCTAGCGTAAGACATATTTGGAGTCTGCAAATGGGTGCCCGCGCAAAAATTGTACGGTTACAATGCAAACTAGAGAAAAAGCAAAACCATCCGAGAAAATGGGAGAAGCCCAAATATCCCGGAGACTTACTGTCTACGCGAACATACTCGTACATACATCATATACATAGATATACATGTTTGTATATGCGTTTTACGTTTAAATTAACTAGTTACGTAACATTCAAATTTTAAAAAAGAGTTTCGATCTTTTTTTAACAATAGTTTAAAATAATCTTCTTACTTACATTTTAATCTGCACTTTTAAGTACGTTTCCCAATATTTATCAAAATTATCAAATTGATATGTGTAAATTACTGTCAAAATGGTCATAGCATAAAAGATCAGAAATATCCAATATCCATAAAGAAATTTAATCCAAAGTTGTAACGACATTTGGAAAACCATTAGAAATAATAAAAAAAGTGACATGTAGCAAATTCGAAATCCAGTCATAGCACTATCAATCATAGCACACAGGAAAATTAAAAATATCAAAAGCCACATCCATATCCTTGTGATAAAATTTGACACACTTTTAAAAAAGTATACAATAAGTTGCGGTGCCTGAGATTTTTCAAATAAGAGGTGCTCAGAGCGTGAGTGATGAGGTCCAAAAATTTGTTGCAGTAGATCATCCCGCGTTCTATTTTCCGTTTTTTCTTTAAAATACTGGCGTGAAGTTATCCAAAAAACGAGCAAAAAACCTGTTTTGACAGTCAATGAAATCCATGGAGGACTGCCTTTATTTTGCGGATGAACAAATCCGACTTGTTCCAGATTAAAAGTGAAAATCTAAAGTATAGACAATAAAGCAAATTACAAAAAAATGTAAGCAAAAGAATAAATTGTTTCATATACATATTTCTGTGAATACGACTTGATAACAGATAACATTAGTAAAGTCTGTTTTTTTTTTCAAGAATTTTATCATTAAAAAATAATTTTAATATTAATACTAATATTTTTCCAAATAATAACTTAATATTTGTATTTTAGAAACTGTAATAGATAGAGATAAACTAATTGCACATTCTGATTCTAGGCATACTAGCTCAGCACGAGTTTATTTTAAAAATCGGCTACCTCCCTCCGCACCCCCGCCAACCACGAAATTCTCTGGCATCCATAATTTTAGCTCTATAGGCAACTAAATTTGGATAGTACATTGTTAGGGCATTATCTGGGCTGCAAAAATGAGCCTGTTACGTCCACTTTTGTTCGCGAAAATGACAAATAAGTTGCGCCCAAAAGCTCTCCATAGAAACCTTTTCGTTTACAGTAGAAGTATAACCCGGCTAGTAATACAAGTGCCGCTGTGATTATCGGCTACGCAGGGCGCACTGAGGGCGTAGAAGGGACTTGTTTTTGTCGCATCTGCCGTATTTGAGGTGCTTTAAGCACCATGAGTGTATGTATTGTGCATACATACACACACTTCTGTATGTATTCTGCATACATAAACACACTTCTGTATGTATACACGTGCGAACGAATTGAAGTCAATGAATAAACGGATGAAGTCACCCCAGCATGTTAGGCATGCCGTTGCCTAGGGAAGTGGTGGGTAAAACTTTAATTGGCCATGTCTTCTATTGTCAGATCTAAACGTTATTTTGCATACAAGTGTTTGACGATCAGTGGACTTAGCGGACTCAAAATTATGTCTCTAACTTTTACCAATTTGGAGATATCAATATTTTTGCAAATACGAAGGCGGAAAGGAGCGTGGCATAAATCCGGAAATTTCAGTATCTGCGTGATAGTTAAACGGACCTACTGCAAAAAGAAATAGGTCTCTAGCTCTTATTTTGTTAAAGTTATGAGCAAATAAGTTATACAAATACAATTTCTACAATTTGCTAAAGCGGAAAGGGGCGTGGTAAAAATTCAAAATAAACTTGATCTGTCTGCAATAATAACACACCAAAATCAAAAAGAACTACACCTCTATGCTGGAGAATGCCAAGTCCAGTTGTATTTCCTCCAAAAAAATTCTTTGACATCTTTTAATTCATTTGACGACTGCATGTGGACAGTTGGAAGAAATAGAAATGCGGCTGTCTAATGCCATAGTGTTAAATTGGTAAGTAAGCCACAAGCTACCTACATATTTAAGAATATTTTTTAAGACCGAAATGCTAGAAATGTCTTCATTAGATTCACTGCAAATGCTTCTAATCACATGGATGGATGGTACCACAAAAAACAGGAAAGGAGACCTAGAAACCTGCAATTTCTTAAAAATTATTTTAAAAGCACCACAGAGTTCGACCAATAACTATACCCGGTTCTTAAAACGGACAAGGGTATATCGGATTCGTGCGAATGTATGTAACAGGGAGAAGCAAGCTTTTCCTACCCTATATAGTTTATATATATTCTTGATCAGCATTACCAGCCGAGTCGATCTAGCCATGTCCGTCTGTCCGTATGAACCCCTAGATTTTGGAAACTATAATAGTTAGAGAAAAACTAATTACACAATCTGATTTTAGGGATATCAGTCGATACACTCGACGATAATCGTTCTTGTTTTATAATGGAAATTAAATAATTTTATATGAATAAGTCCTCCGATTCCTTCGATTCGGCCAGGATTGACATTATTTGACACCAATTATCTTAAATTTATTCATGGTGCAAACGGAGTTCCAACGAGTAGGGAATGGGTTTTTCAGGGATGTACACAAGTTGTGCTGAAAATTTGCTTTTTATACCATGTACCTTAAGGCAAATGTATGTAACAGGCAGAAGGAGACATCTCCGACCCCATAAAGTATATATATTCTTGATCAGCATCAACAGCCGACTCGATCTAGTCATGTCCGTCTGTCTGTCTGTCGAAATGGTAAATGGTAAAAGCTAGAGGCATAATGTTAAGTCCGCTAAGTCGACTAAACGTACGGATCGGACAATAAATATAGAAGATATGACCAGTTAAAGTTTTACCCACCCCTTCCTTAGGTAACGGCATGCCGCACATGCTGGGGTGACGTCATTCGTTTCTTCTTTGACTTCAATTCGTTCGCACGTGCATACATACAGAAGTGTATGTATGTATGCACAATACATACAGAAGTGTATGTATGTATGCACAACACATACAGAAGTGTATGTATGTATGCACAATACATACAGAAGTGCATGTATGTGAATTTTTTGACAAAAATAATAAAGAAAAGAGGTACATGGTATCTCGTTGTCGAGGAATCTCGACTACAGCGTTCCTACTTGTTTCAAATACTTTTTTGCACGAATTAATTATCTCGGTGAGCTCCGTTGTTTCATCAAAATCTTTCTTAAACATTCGCCAAGAGTTGGCTGCTGCAACTTAGGCGTTTGCAATTTTTTAAAGCGCTCCGCACATTGGTTTCTCGATCGGTAACAAAGATGATTTTTCCAATTTTTTCCAATGTCCAAGAACAGTATCTACACTTTTTGGAGAATATTTTCGCCTGTCGACTTCTGAAAATCCATTGTCTTCATACCTAAAATTAAATCAATCCACTTTTCATAGTAGAATGTTAAGCCCAAAAAGTTCCTTTTTATGAAGTCGTCAGTCCACAAAACCCTGTTAACAGATGATTTTCCGGTGTTTACAGATTCTGGAACTTCCTTGCTAATATGCTCCTTTTTCTCATTGGCTTTCTTTTCAACATTGCGTGAAAGTGTGCTAGGATCGGGCAATATTCCTTCAATATCCACGTTGTTTCCATAAATGGATCCCATTTTTGTTAAAAATTGAGCCGCCTTAAAAAATATAGATCCACTGACTAAAAAACGGCAATCTTCCACGATAGTCGCTATCGAGAGCCTGAAGTGAACACACGTGCCTCCATGTGTGCTCTGTGTGAGAACCGTGTAAAACCGTAAAACCCTATGGACAGAGATGGAATTTAATGTCTTCCGCGTGGGAGCCTAAATGCAATAAGGTGCAAACATTTTGTTACAGTGACACTTATAGTTTTGGGGAAAATCGTATTTTTCTATGGGCAAAAATAACCACGTGCGTGGAAAATTTCCAAGACTTTAAAGCTTGAACCGCTGCAACCTTCCAAAAGCTTATTTGTAACAAAAGCGCCTCCAAACTTTGGAAAGCGACTCTTTGTCCGGCATCATGACCCTCACCTGGATGTCTCTAGCGGACCTGCCCAGCCTATAAGAGAGAATGGCCCCTAAAGAACCACGCCCAGCTCAACCACGCCACCCGCTCAGCACTACCCAACAGTGGACACCTCATCTAGAAGCTTTGCTGATATAGCCAGAGGGGGAGCTTGGCCACAACAGCAATAAGCGTCAGCACCCGAGATGACACAGGCCGACCAGATGACAGCCTTTATGATGAGGGTGGAAAACCTATTTGAGAGAGTGATGGACAAGAGGTTCGAGCGAATGACTTCAATGATGAGTTCCATCCTCTCTCAAGTATGCAGCAAGTAGACGTACAGCTGAAGAATTTTTAAGGCCCGCTAAAGGGACCGATATCCAAACTCAAAATAGGTCCAAGAAGGAGGAATAAAGCAATCAATTATATATAATAATTTATATATAATTTATATAATTTATATATAAAAATTATATATAATAATAATCGGATTAGGCACATGATTTAGTTGACGTAAGGTATAGGTTAAGTAGTACGTAAAATATATGTAATTAGCATCTAAGTAAAGATGTAAACGTAAACGTAGGATAGCATGTAGAGGGGCCCTGGTGAACAGAGAGGGGCCCTGGTTAACAGCAGGAAGCCACGACCAAGAGAAACAGAAAAGCGGAAACGCCCAGAACACGGAAAAGGCGCCGTTGGAATCAGGCCGCGCCGTAGTTGCTAGGCGAAAGGGAACGGCGAGAATTACGGGATAATGGCGTGATTTCGCGCCCGAAGACAGGAGAGACGCCCGGAATTCCGAAAGAAGTACGCAGCCGCGGCAGCGCATCCTAGGCGCAGGTATATGTTAAAATGGACGGAACAATGGCGGCGCGGGACAGTCGAATGCGGGAATTTTCAAGTGCAGTGCGTGACTCCACTCAGGGGGACAACGAGAGCAATAACCACAAGTGTCAATTATGTTGTTCTACTTTGCTTTAATAATTTTATTTACAGTATCTGTGAGCTTATTGATTTTATCCTGCGTTTGTGTGTTAATGATTATCTGTCTGTTATTTGACTCTATTAGTCGGGACTCGGACATTTTAAGCATTTCAAGGTCAGATGCATCACGAGTGCCAGCTACCACTTTAAGTGCAGTACCTAAAAATTCTAGACTCCTGGCCATCCTATGGTGTACTTTTAATACAGACAACAGGCTTTCCATATGGTCAGTGTCAACCTCTAGCAATTTTCGCATGTGCGACTTTGGGAATAAATCGGACAACTTAGCAATTTCGTCTATTATTGCTGAAAATTCCGTAAAATTTCTTGAGTGCCATAAGACATATCTCTGTTCCCACACCAGTGCAATTCCATCCGTGACAGTTATGTATTGGGCGTGGGAGTAGTCTGTTACTCTAGCGTTGACTATAGCTCACGTTATTAATACGATTCCTTCAATCGTGTAAAAAAGGGAGAGGTTAAGACTACTGTGCAACTTATAAGTACGTGTAAGGGTGCGTGCGAACCAATAGAAAAATTAAAATGGGTTTTATTTAAGGTTGTCCTTATGGACCACCCTCCCTCTAATGAGGACTGACGTTCCCATGTCTGCTTGTACGCGCTCTTCTGTGTACAGTGGGGTTAGTGCACCTTGCTTTCATTAGTGCACCTTGCAATCTCCGTTAGGGTGCTGTGAAACCGTTCCACTTGCCCATTGGAGCTACTGTGTAAAGAAGGTCCGTTGACGATGTCTATGCCATATTGACTTTTTAACAATGAGTTTATGGTCTCTGAGTTGAATGATGCTTCATTGTCGCTATATACGCATGGTCTTGGTTTTGGGAAAAAACGTTCACAAGTTGTAAGATGGGTCCACGCACGACTACTTTGGCCCTAGAGAGTAGTGGTTGCACTATGGCGAACTTTAAAAATTTGTCAATGCAGGTTAAAAATGCCTTATTATCTATGGAATAAATATCGATATGCAGCATTTCGCCCGCATATGAAGGGATTGGCGCGACCCACAACTCTTGCTTCTTGGGGTGCTTGCTGTATTTCGCCTTGGTGCATGTTTTGCAGTTGGTGCATATTTTGTCATAAAGGGCATCGGTACCTACAAATAAAATCATTGAAGCCCTCTCAAACGCAGGCTTCAATGCCAAGACAGAAATTAATATAATCAATATGAAAAAAGTACCACAACCCATGTTCAAAGTCGAACTCCAACCCGAGACCAAAGCAACCCGCAAAAATGCTATTAGTCCCATATACAAACTGCAATATCTTCTTCATAGAAGAATTACGATGGAAGAACCGCATAAACGCAATCAACAACGTCAGTGCTCAAACAACCAAGAATATGGACATACGAAGACATACTGCAACTTACGTGCCGTTTGTGTGGCTTGTGGCGGCCTGCACGTCACTCCTACATTCACTGGAATCAAAACAGACCCCAACTCTAAGAAATGTGCGTGTGGTGGAAATCACACTGCCAACTATAGGGGCTGTCCGGTCTTCAAAGATTTGAAAGCCCGCATGATTAAAAAAAAAAATCCGCAAAATCGCAACCGATCCCCATACACACCAAGATAAATCCTCAACCGATCGCTTTATCATTAACTACACCAGGAGTTTCTTACTCTAGCGCCCTAACATGGCCAGCAGCATCTATCGGTACAAGAACAGTGCCACAATTTACCATCCCCGCCCACAATGTTCTCTAAAGAAAATGGAAATCAAGAAACATCTACCCACGAACCAAGAGGAATTGAAGGAATGCTGTCCACACTAATAGGACTAATGGTTTCAATGCAAAATAACATGCAAGCGCTCAACAAAAATCTGGATAAATGGCTTATTTAAGAATATGTTTCTGGAATGCCAACGGCATTTCGCAGCTCAAAAAGGAACTTAGGGCTTTCCTGGATCATCACAAGATAAACATAATGCGTCTCTCAGAAACTCATCTAACAAATAAAAATTACTTTAATCTCACGGGCTACATATTCCATGCAACAAACCACCCAGACGGCAAGGCTCATGGGCGAACTGGTACACTAAATTTTCACACCAGCTGACGCCTATCGGTGCTCCAGCGCTGCCGCCCGTGCTGTTAAGCGGACTGTGGGTAAAACTCTAATTGGTCATATCTTCTATAATTATTGTCCGATCTGAACGTAATTTTGCATGCACGTGTTTGGCGATTAGCAGACTTGGCAGACTCTAGCTTTTACCATTTTTGAGATATCAATTTGTTTGCAAATACGAGGGCGGAAAGGGGTGTGGCACAACTCTTGGAATGGCATTATCTGCTTGAAGTTAAACGGACCTAATACAAAAAGAATCAGGTTTCTAGCACTTGTTTTGTCCAAGTTATCGAAGAAAATACAGTTTCATGCAAATTACGAAGGCGGAAAGGGGCGTGGAAAAAATTTAAAATAAACTCGACCTGCGTACACATATATCGAACCTAAAGCAAAAAGAATTACACCTCTAGTTCTTTCCATCTCCGAGATCGACGTGTTCATACATACAGACGGACGGACAGACGGACATGGCTAGATCGACTCTGTTGACGCTGATCAAGAATATATATACTTTATCGGGTCGGAAACGCTTCCTTCTCCCTGTTACATACATTGCACAAACTTAATATACCATTTGTACCTTAAAGTACATGGTATAATAATTAATTAAACATTTTGTCATATGAACTTGCAAACATTTAAGCTAAAGTATTTTTCATGTGGTGGTATTTGTCCTTGGCTTATA
Source organism: Drosophila ironensis (assembly GCA_021223825.1). Classification (NCBI taxonomy): domain Eukaryota; kingdom Metazoa; phylum Arthropoda; class Insecta; order Diptera; family Drosophilidae; genus Drosophila; species Drosophila ironensis. The sequence goes on from JAJJHQ010004697.1 coordinate 8,696,214, forward strand.
AGTCTTAAAATCAAATTCTTTTAATCATCGACGAACTGTGCGCTCACTAATTTTAAGTGATCTGCTGCAGATTGAGGATTCAGAAAATCCTTTTTTTTAATTCCCGTACCCTTGTACTCGGTCTTCACTGAGATTTTTTTTGCGCTTAGCACCTGTTCTTCTTAAATGAAATTATGTTATTATGCTTTTTAAACTTTTTAATTTGATAGTGCATAGTTTGACGTGACACACTGAACTCATTGGCAATGTCTTTGACTGCTATTCCAGCGTTAAGCTTTGCTACCATTGAAGATCTGGTAACCAAACTTAGCTCAACCATTTATCCCATCGTATTTAATAATTTTTAATAACTTTAAATTTTATTAACAACGTTTAATATTTATCAAAGTTAAACACAGAAATTTTTTGATTCTCGCGTGCTTAAAAGGGTGAAAATATTTCCCTACAGATGTTGTCAAAATACTTATGCCACCACATGAAAATTACTTTAGCTTATATTTTTTCATATGACAAAATGTTGAATTAATTATTTTTAAGTTTATATTAGCACTAAGTAAACCATTGAAAAGTTCAATACAAAATTGAACAATTTTTTTTCTTCAAAATAATTGTACCGACTAGTGTAAAATATTTACAGTGTATTTGGAACCCTTAATTATATTTCTTAATGATTAAGTAGATTAGAATGTATGTTGAGATATTAATATGCTTAGATATATAGAATCGTTTGGGATTTTAACAAGTGCACATACCGATACTTTCGTTGGCAATTCATTTTCATTTATATTCATTCCATATATATATTGGGATATTAAGAGAAATTCAGCATAAAGGACAACGAAAAAACTTGAACGCATCATGGAACGGCGCTGATTCGGTATCATCCACAGCACGTTCGCCCAAATCAATAAAACGAATGTTAGCCAACTGTGGTAGACAATCGACCAAATCTGAAAGTAAAAATATATTAATGCTACTGCATTATTTTTTTCGTGTTTATGGCACAATCGCCACTTTTGTTTTTTTGGGAGCGAAAGTAGGCGTATGATATGTAGGTAGTACTCACTAGGAACGCCTATATTTTATACAGTTTCGTGGGCAGGTTACGAAAAAAGAATCAAAATAGCTAACCCGGTTATCAATTAATATTATATGTATGTTTTAACATTATATCTTACTAATTAACCAAGTATTTTTACTTAAACAAAATTTAAAATTAGGTATACATATTTACCATCATAAATATATTTAGCAATATATAGCTATTTTTATAGATGAACGAAGTAACATCAAAAACCATGTAAAAAACTTGTTCTAGCATTGACGGTTCTACATCATCCAAAAATTCTTTTCTATCGTTTTTCAGAACGGCATCAGCGGAATATTCATTTGAGTTTGGTCTCAAATTCATAGAAATATTATTAAAAGTAAGCTCGTATTGTGAATGGTTTATCAAACTCAAGGTGGATACGAAATAAGCCAACGACAAAGCAATAGGGCTTAGATAGGAGTACATTTTTAGTTCTGGGCTTAGCTCTATAATTGATTTACTAGTACTCTCTTGCGAAAGTCGGAGTAATAGTTCCATTCCCATCATTCTAATGAATACTTCAATAAGTGTGTAAGTCAATAAGCTTTTTTTCCAAACTTGCCTAGTCCATATGGTATTCGTTTTTATAGAGAGTCGCAAAATAGGCATCTGATATGCACATATACATACTATGTGAATTAATAGCGCCACAACCATAAATATGAGAAGATAATAAATGCCGCTATTAAGAAATCTATTTAAAAATAGTAAATAAATTAATGTTTATTTACCGATGTAACTGGCGATACAATGCCCAGTATGTGCCTGCTATAATAAAAATTAAAAAATACAGGCTTCCAGGTAATGATGGACGTAATGTTGCAGCAAAAAAAATTACAATAAGCGAAAATATTGGAGCTTTTGGAAATAAGGGCAATAATTAAATCAGCAGATAATAAATACAAAAATACTTACACGTTTTTAGTATTGATTTAATATAACAAATTATTAAGAGTCTATTAACCTCGGCTAGTTTTAATGTACCATATTTTTCAGTTTTATTTTTTTGAATTAAATCATCGTCAAATTTTTTCTTTTTGTCTCCCATTTTAAAAAAGATAAAAAATGTAATTGTGTTTACAAGTACAGAAATATCCGGAAGTATCCAATGAGCAATTGAACCAAATCTAAAATTAATGTTATTTTAATAACAAATTAGTTAATGTTTCTTACCCAACTCCTTTAAAATAAAGAAATCCTATTTGCCGCAAAACGTATGCAAAAGATTTGGTTGATGCCATCTCAATGAAAAATAAATAGGTCAAATTAACCAAAATGTGTCCTATTAAAACCAAACTACATAAAAAACATAGAACTATCATATATATACGCAATAGTGAACGTTGCCGTTTTCCTTTAGTTTGTAGCCAAGGGGATATGAAAAACATGATAAGATATGCAAATGATATTCCAACCGGACGGGCAAGGGATACTAAACAAGAAAATTTATATATTTTTGTTCTAAAATATTAATAAATCTTACCAATTATTAAGGTCATTGGCAGCAATAAACGCACCAGCATAAAAATCACAAGTTTTGTCATTTTTATTTTTCCATTTATTTTATTCAAAGTAATGAATCTCACAATTGACAAATAATCAATTGTTTCCTTTGCTTACCTCGTATCCATGAATATACTGAAAAGTATCAAGAAAGATTTAATATAACATAGATCGGCGCCAATAACCTAATTAATATAATCGTGTCACTATCAACGCCTACGAGTATAACTTGGTGGTACTATAATAAGAAAAAGCAAAAACACATTACATATTCAGAATTGTGTGATACACATTTAGGAAAAGATTATTTAAGAACGTGCTGCTATTCGCGAATGTATCGCTAAGTTCCTTTCTGTGGAGTAAGACCATTTAAGTCGAGTATGTTAGTTTCCCTATGGTACATGGAAATGTCTTAGTTGGCATTATTAAATTAATCATTCCTGCCATTTTCAATATCTTAAATATTCCAAATACTCGTATTAAGAAGTTTAAACAAGACTTTAAACATAGTACCCGGTTCTTGGTTTCGACCGAGTGACTGCGTCATTATACCCGGTTCTTAAAAAGAACAAGGGTATATTGGATACGTGCGAATGTATGTAACTGGGAGAAGGAAGCTTTTCCGACCCTATAAAGTATATATATTCTTGATCAGCATCAACAGCCGGGTCGATCTAACCATGTCCGTCCGTCTGTCCGTATGAACGCCTAGATTTTGGAAATTATAATAGATATCGAAAAACTAACTGCATATTCTAATTCTAGGGATACAGTTCAGCAAAAGGTTATTTTAAAAATCGGCTACCTCCCCCCGCACCTCTGCAAATCGCGAAATTCTGTGGCATCCACAATTCTATAGGCACTAAATTTGGATAGAACATTGGTAGGGCCATTCTCTATCTGTGTTGCAAAAATCAGCCGGCTACGCCCAGTTTTGCGCAAATACCAAAAATGTGTTGCGCCCACAAGCTTCTTTATAGAAACATGGCGCACACTTTTCATACACACACACACACACCTACAAACATAAATTACAACAAGTAAGAACGATTATATGCGAGTGTCCGGGTTTTAAGATTTACCTGGTTTTTGACACATTATGCCATTGAAATATTTGGAGCAACAAATTTTCGTAATTTATGTTTGTAAGTGTGTGTTTGTATGAGAAGTGTTTTTATGGAGAAACTTGTCATTTTTTCATTCAACGCAACTCATTTTTGTCATTTTCGCAAACAAAAGTGGGCGTAACCGGCTGATTTTCGCAACACAGACAGATAATGGCCCTATAAATGTACTAACCAAATTAGGGCCTATAGAGCTCAAATTGTGGATGTCACAGAATTTCGCGGCTTGCGAGTCTACGGAGGGAGGTAGCCGATTTGTATAATAAACTTGTGCTGAACTGTATCCCTAGAATTAGAATGTGCAATTAGTTTTTCTCTATCTATTATAGTTTCCAAAATTTAGGCGTTCATAGGGACAGACGGACGGACAGACGGACAGACATTCGCACGAATTCAATATACCCTTATTCTTTTTTAAAAGAACCGGGTATAAAAATGTGTTCCGCCCAAACACCAATAGATATGTATTCGGAATTATGGGCGTGCAGGAGAAGGTAGCCGAAGCACAAATAAAACTTTTATTCAACTGGTATCCCCAAAATCAGAATATGCAATTATTTTTGTCTATATATACTAATATCCAAGATCTAGGCGTGCATACAGACAACGGACAGACGGACGGACAGACAGACATGACTATATGGAGTTGGCTGTTGATATTGATCATGAATATACGAGTACATACTTTGTGGTGTCGGAAACCATTCCTTTTCTCTGTTACATAATTTTGTACGAATTCAATATACCCTGTTCTTTTTTGAAGCGAGTACAAAATAGCTTAATCATATAGTTTTAAGGAAATAGTGAGTACTTTTATAAAAAAAATAGTTTTAAATTATTACTAGGTTTTTTTCTAGTATGTCCCTTTTTGTATGTTTGACCGTCGAATAATTAGCCCATATTTTAACCGCCTTCAACATATCAAATAAATTGTTGTCACAACAATAGCCCCAAATCGAAATGCGCCTTATGTTTGAACCGTGATTCTAAATATTTGGCAAAAATTTTCACACATTATCATCCCCTGCAGTCAAATTTATTCCAAGCATCTGGTGGTGTCGTTAAGCATTAGGTGAAAGCACACCAACAACGTTTTCTGTATGTATATATGTATTAAAATCAGATGCGTTGCCAACGGACTGCTTAAATAAATATACTTACCCTCAAATTGATGCACGTGGCGAACGACACGTGCACACAATTCAGGTTAAGCCCACGATTAAATTAATCGCTGATTAGTTACGGACAATATTACAGAAAGGAATATAAAATGCTCAATATAATACATAAACAACCGCGTTTATGCAGTCACAAAGCTCAAACAAAAAATTAAAAAATTCTTATTAAATAATATAAATGTGTGAAAAAAAATGTTTACTTAGAAATTATAAATAACCAAAATAATGTGCCAAAACCATTAAAAATGGAAATACAAGCATGAAGTTGAAAAGGATTTAGAATGGGGTATACCGCCCTTTAAAATGGGGTATACCACTGGCCAGAAAAAGTGTGCGTACAAACTTGCCTCGCAACTTTGATGTTGAATAAAAATAGTTGTGAAGATATGAAGTTTGTACGCAGACTTTTTCTTGCCCAAAAACCCGTGTACTTTTAGTTTTTTAATTTTAAATCAATAAGTTGTTGATGAAAATAAATAAAGACTAGCTATAATTTTAATAAAAAGATGTAGCGTTAATTTAATAAAAAATAATAAGGCAATATCTTCAATAGAATTTTTGTGTTTTTTATAATTAGCCCAATTAGCCGTATTTTGCTTCAAAGAATTTGTCATTTGTAAAGTTTTTAAACGCATCTAAAAGTCATTAGCGCCATTTTGTGAATACCTAAACTCAAATTAGTACCACTAGCATTTAAAAAAAAAAAACTAAAGTAATAGCTCAAAAAGAATTTTTAAAGATAAATATACGCCATAGAATATATGGATAGAGTATAAATAGTCTTACTTTAGTTCCGTTATACGTTATACAAATGTCTTAATATTGACAGTCTTCAAGTGCATTTACTGCGTTCTGCTAAAGGCTGGTGTAGCGATAAGTTTTGTAGACTTAAGTTACCGGCTCTGCCGACTAGGTAAGTTCGTTTAGATTCGCTTAATAAAGTCATTCACAAGATTAACTCCGGCAAGCCTCATGGCTACAATCAAAATATTGCATCGGACCCTTAACAAGGTCGAAGCGATGTCATCTCTTCAAGGTAGGAGTTTTACATCCTAAAAAGAACTCCTAACTAGGGCCAAATAAAAAGGAAAATAATTACACGCCCCTTTCCACCGTCGCTATTAAGCATAAAACTGTATATTTACCCATATATGAACGCATAAAACTGTATATCCACCCACATTAATCTAAATCATACATACTCGTATAAAGAAAAAAAAGACATACATGTTATCTCGTTGTTTAGAAATGTCGACTACAGCTTTTTTCTTTGTTAAGCATGTGAATTTGTGCGAACTTGGAAACACATGAATTTAAGAATGTTAATATTTCTTCCAGATGTTGGAGACCTAATATAACATAGCCCTATTATAGTCGAGGAGTTTTTGCGACTCAATTAATAAATTTGAAACCCTGCGAAACATTAACATAATTTTTTTTAAATTTTTTCTTTTAATAACAGAATTTATATACAAAACATATTCTATATATAATTCTATTCACATACGAGTAGTATGCATAGTTGCAGTATGCATTATTCAACTTCATTTTTAAGGGTTACTATTTTAAGGAAATGATTAATTTCTGTTATATAACATAAAAGTGGGATAAATATTAAAATATCTTACATATTTCAGCATTCTAACAGGTAATAACGATTATAGTCGATATTATACATGTATCTGTCGAACGATTATAGTGGACACACATACATATGTATAACACATACATATGTATAACACATACATATGTATAACACATACATATGTATAGCAGACCTTTTTGATATCACCCCAAAACACCCCAAAACAGACTTTGTGTTCATTAGCAACACTTGTAAATTAATTTATCGAGATTAATTTACTAAGGTTCGGTTGGAAGTGGTCTTTTGCGGCTGTTTAGGCCAGATAATTATATGTTTTCTAACATTATATATGTACAAATGTTTAAGAAAATATTTTACTAATAATGTATTATATATATATTATATATATATATATATTTTGGCCACGCGATCCATACTTGGCGACTTGTGACTCTTTCATCTCTCAGCTCGTCGCTTTAATGGTCCCGGTCTATATTTGGATATAATATTGGTAGAATACTCGAATGTGGCATCCATATAGTTTTATTTAAATATCACTTAAAGTAAGACAATTGAATGAGTTCACTGATCACACGAGTTATGGGGGAAAAATAAAACGGACTCTGCCAAAGTGGCTGAGTTGATAATTACGACTCGGTTTAAGAGCTGATCCTCGATGTTTTGGAGCCTAAATTCTTTTTGTTACTCTTTAGGCTGCGCTCTGTAAGTGATTGCGTTTGTTTACATTTGGTTCGGGGTAGTGGTTCTTACCGTCGCAGCTAGGCTCAAGGAGTCGAATTGCTTGGGCATTAAATTTGGCTGTAGCCTGATTGGCCGTTTGTATGTGAGGGGTTCAGTTTGTTTAGATAATAATTTCGACTTTTGACTTAACGGTAGTTTATGTCCAAGGGATTGGAAAAGTGGAAATTAATGGATTATTGGACTTCTGCTTACAATTTTGGGTACAAAATTGCCGGGTTTGGACCTGTGACATATCTACTGTATCTTGGTTTACAATTGGTTGATTTTTAATGTTACAATGATTCGTTTTGGGGTGGTTTTAAATTATGGAAAATATCAAGGTTATCAAGGTAATAAGGAAAGCAGAAATTACAAGAGTTGTTATAGCTATTATTTTAAGAGTTTTTTTTCTTTACTATGTGTATACATATTAACTCATTTGTTTGCCAATTATTCTGGAGTTATTAACATGGTGACATTATTTTGTACATATATCGTGTTTGAGAATGTTGACAGTGTATTTGTAATAAAGATTTAATTTAGTTGTATAGGGCAATTATTTGACTTAATGACACTGTTGCCTTTAATTATAATTCTTCTGTCTATACAATTTTGATTGAATGTGGTTTTTTGGTAAATTCCATGATAAAATTATATTCGAGTCTACAAAAATGGGGTCACAATTTTTGTTGGTTTTTGTGTAACTAATTTCTGTGTTTGTCTAGTGTAATATTCCAATTAAACATTTGTTTGTTACAATTTCCTTATTTTTTAAAGTGTACGTTTTATTATCTAGTATAAACTATTAATCGTGAATCTATTCAGTTAAAATATTATTGTCATTATCAGGGAATGGAACTACCTGAAGAAAGGGCTTATTAATGCAATGATTCGGAATTTGAGAAATAATTAAGATTTCGTTTGTATCTTTCTTAAGCCCCGTTAGGGTTTTGTACATTTAGGAGTTTTTCGGGTGTAATCTGGTCTATTTTATCCTGTTTCAATAATTTTGTGCGATGTCATCGACGTATTCAGTGAAAAATAGTAAATTAAATCTATGGTTAGGTTTGCGGCCATCGTTTAATCAGTTTATCTTTTCGATTGATTTTAAATTATAATTCTTGTCTATCTTCCGGATCTAATGTAACAAATAAATATTTGTAAGCGGAACCAAAAAAAATTAGCTAAGCCAGTTTTATTTTATTTTATGATTTGGATTCCATTCATTTATCTATTTAGTTTTTCCAAAAGATATGTATATGTATGTATACGTATGTATATGTTATTTATATGCTGGTTAAGTTAAACGTTAAATAATGGAATTCAAAACTTGTAGGTATATTAGTTCTTCTGTCTTAAATAAGATATAGCGGTTTTTTAGATATAATTGGATTTATGATAAAAATGCCATAAAGGGTTTCTTGGCTACCCCGTATGCCTTACTAATACCCGTCCGTCCGTCCGTCCGTCTGTCCGTATGAACGCCTAGATTTTGGAAACTATAATAGATAGAGATATAAAAATTTCACATTCTGATTCTGGGGATACCAGTTCAGCCAAAGTTTATTTTAAATCGGATACCTCCCCCCGCATCCCAGCAAAATGTATTTGTATGTATGTGGCATCCACAATTTTAATTCTATAAGCACTAAATTTGGAAAGTACATTGGTATGGCCATTCTCTATCTGTGTTCCAAAAATCAGGTTACGCCCACTTTTGTTTGACCAAATGAAAAAAAAGTGTTGCGCCCATAAGCTTATCCATAGAAACATGGCGCAAAGTGCGCTTACACACACATACCTCCAAATTACGAAATCTTGTTGCGACCTAAATTTCAATGCTATTATAATGTGCAAAAACCAGGTGAAACTGAAACCCGGGTATTTATAGTCAAGACCATCGACTATAATAGTTCTTACTTGTTAAATTTGTACACGCCTTCGTATGTATATACATATGTACATTCGCTACCCGTGGGAATGCCCATATATATTTTTTGTAACATTTAATGCGCGAATGTTAATACGCAAAAGACCTTTGCTCCACGGAACACGACGGCTTGGATCAACCAGACCAAAACTGAATAGAAAACAAGTAGGAACGCTGTAGTCGAGATTTCTCGACATACCATGTACCTCTTTTCTTTATGAACCATTCCTTTGATTTTATTTTTATTTTTTTTCAAATAATTCACCATAATTTCGTTTGTTGACATCAAAAAAATCAGCAGGTGCAGACATACACACAATACTGTATGAAACACGTGCGAACGTGGCAAAAATTTGAAATAAACTTGATCTGCCTGCAATAATAACACACCAAAAGCAAAAAGAATTACACGTCTATCTCTTACCACCTCCGAGAACGAGGTGTTCATACATACAGACAGACGGACGGACGGACAGACGGACGGACCGACAGACGGACAGACGGACATGGCTATATCGACTCGGCTGTTGATGCTGATCAAGAATATATATACTTTATGGGGTCGGAGATGTCTCCTTCTGGCTGTTACATACATTTGCACAAAGTTAATATACCATTTGTACCTTAAGGTACATGGTATAAAAAGGTTTCGCTCTGAGCGCAAGCGAGCTCGTTCAATAACCCATAAATCTGTTGCTCTCTGATTCTTTTCGTAAAAAGTCAGGAGAGACATTTATTTGCAGACAACTGTTATTTGCGAGCTCAAAAACGACATCAAATTTTCTGCCATAATAGCATGGTCTGAAATATTTTGTTGCCCATACTATTTCCAATAATTCCTTTTTAATAGCTGAATAGTTAACTTCGTGTTCATTCAGAGTTCTACTAGCAAAACATATTGGTTTACAATTTTGAGATAATAATGCTCCAAGAGCGAAGTTTTTTGAATTGGTAGGCTTATTGTTAGAAATTTAATTTTCTTTATTGCCTCGCCATATTTTGGTTCGTCTACATTTTTTTCCCCCATTTCTTTAATTTCTTTATTAGAGGTTTTACTATCTCAGCCGTTTTCGGTGGGACGCAGCCGCCACACCCCAGATTTGGATTCCGTATCTCCAAGTTGGTGCGATGATTTGCTGGTAAATCTGGCGCTTGCATCTCATGGGTAATTTGCTTTTTTTATTTAGCATCCAATATAAAAGATTCCGCTTAACGTTGCACTTTTTAACGGCGTTGGCGATATGTTCCCGAAAGGTTAGACGTTTATCCAGTGTGAGGCCTAGGTATTTAGCCTTCGACGCTTGCTCAATGTGCACATTATTAATATGGACTGCGGGTGTGGTGTTTCGTCGTAACGTGAAGCAAACATTTACACATTTGCTTTCATTAATTTTAATATTGTTCGCTATTGCCCATTCCTCGAATTCGTTCAAATACGTTTGCAACGCTTGTGACGACTCAGTCTCACTTTTCGAGGAGTTGAGGAAGCAGACGTCATCAGCAAAGCTGGCCAGTAACATTTTGCTATTATCACTGATAATTTGATTATAGCTTGGCTTGGGGATGTCTGCTGTAAAGATGGAGTACAGTATCGGCCCTAAGACGCTTCCTTGTGGGACGCCAGCTGCAATGGCAACGTTTGCAGATATTGCGTCTCTGGACTGAACGCAGAAGTCTCTGTTTGTAAGGAACGATCTGATTAGCTCAAACAGATTAGCTGGCAGCGCTAGTTTGACTTTGGCTAAGAGGCCCGGGAGCCATACTCTATCAAATGCCTGCTGAATGTCTAGAAAAATACCGTTGCAATATTCTTTGTGGTCAAATGCTTTCAATTTGTGGTTAACGACACGATGCAATTGCTCCACCGTACTGTGACCAGCTCTAAATCCGAACTGGTGCATTGGGATAGTTTCATTAACCTCTAGATGTTCTGTTAGTCGGGAAGCGATCAGTCTTTCCATAACCTTAGATAAGGAAGGCAGGAGACTAATAGGCCGGTATGAACTTGGATCCTGTTCCGGCTTCCCTGGCTTAAGAATACTGATCCTAGCATGAAAATTAATTATAATTATAATTAAGAGATTTGTACTTAAGATAACATTTAGGTCAAAGGCTTTAATTAGATCTGTTCCTGAATTGAATTATATTATAATAAAGATGTTAATTAATTATAAAAAACTATCTCAGCAAAGTTAGGGATGAACTTCCTAAAAAATCCGCATAGCCCAATGATTTTAATTCATTAGGTGTTTTAGGGATAGGGTATTTCTTAATTGCTTGGATTTTGTTAGGGTTTGGTTTTATGGTTATAAAACCAATTGCTTGGTTCTAATATGACATAGGAACTAATTTTTAGGATGCCACATTTATCCAATTGAAGATTTAGATTGGGTTTCCTGAATTTCGAAAACACCTTTTTGATCGAAAAGACAATCTCTTCCAAAGAAGTGCAAAATATTATGATGTCGTCAAGGTAAGCCAGATAATCTTTAAAAATGAGGTCTTCTAAAAGGGTATTTTCATGGAACGTTGAAATGTTGCAGGCGCATCTTTTAACCCGAATGGCATACGAGTATACTCATCATGTTTTGTGGTGAATGCTATTTTCAAATTTGAGTTCTCATTAATTTGATGGAAACCTTTGGCTAAATCAATTGTGAAATACTCACACTTTACTAATTTGTCTAATATTTCGTCCATAACAAATATTGGGTATTTGTCGTTAAAGGTTATTTCCTTGAGAAATCGATAATCGACAACCAATATGAATTTCTTCTTTCTTGAGGCATCGTCCTTTTCCGGTACGATGCAAATGGGTGAACAGTAAGGCTGCAAACATAGTGGGCGCTAAGACGAATACGAAGATGAAGACGAAGCTGTAGACGAATTGCTTACGAAGCGAGTAAGCGAATAGGTTGCATAGCGCAAGAAAAATTTGTTGCGATTTTTTATGTTAGTCGCAATCATCACCATCAGATGATGAGCTACTGTTAGAGGAAAGTTTATTTTTTTAATTAAAACGAAACAAAAAAGTGATTAGACAATTCACTTAATTAATTAGGGAAGAAAAGCATTCGGCGAATTTAATTATTTTTTCCATTCATTTTAATAATTTTACTAAGCGAAATAGCAAGCGATTCGTCTTCAAAAAAAGTACCGCACCGTTACTTGCGTTTCGTTTTCATCTTCGTCTCATTATGTTTACGGGCGAGCGAATTCATATAAATAGTTCTGCACCGTCTTAGCGCGCACTATGTCTTAGCGCGCACAGTTTGACCTGGTTTTTTAAACATTATAATAGCATTGAAATTTTGGGCGCAAAAAATTTTCGTAATATGGTGTTTGGAGGTGTGTGTGTGTCGAAAAGTGCGCGACATGTTTCTATGGAGGGCGTAGCCGCCTGATATTTGCAAACACAGATAGAGAATGGCCCTACCAATGTACTGTCCAAATATAGTGGCTATAGAATTGTGAATGCCACAGAATTTCGCGATTTGCGGAGGTGCGGGGGGAGGTAGCCGATTTTTTAAATAAACTTGTGCTGAACTGGAATCCTCAGAATCAGAATATGCAGTTAGTTTTTCGCTATCGATTATAGTTTCCAAAATCTAGGCGTTCATACGGACAGACAGACGGACGGACGGACAGACGGACATGGCTAGATCGACTCGGCTGTTGATGCTGATCAAGAAAATATATACTTCTCCCTGTTACATACATTGGCACAAATCCAATATACCCTTGTTCTTTTTTAGAACCGGGTATAAAAAGAACAAAGGTACGAGTATATTGGATTGGAATCGTGCGAATGAGAATTTTAATTTTAATTTTTCTTATCAGTGAACGAATTCTTTGGATTTTCTACGGTCGTAAAGACCTTTTCTCTAAACAACTAGTTTTAAATTGGTGACTGTTGTTATACCTAGCCAATTGCCTAAAAAGGCTATCTGGGAGTTCCCTAGAACGTCTTTGATATTATTTCTCATAGCGTTTGGGTAAAGTATGGTATTTGTTATAATTTTATTTGTTATGACGAATGCTTTAGTTTCTAATTCTTCGATGAACTTACGGAGGCTGCCATTAAAATTGGTGTTGTAGAGTCTTCGTATAAGTTCTTCGCACGGTGTGTTGGTTTTAAATTCATTGATAAGTGCTCCACGTAGCTTGTTCCACGTAGCTTGGGATGTTCTCAAGGCATCGCCACTCAATTGCATCACGGTCGCTCCCTACAGAATGTTATGTTGTCAAAGATTCTCCGTGGGATACAGCATCATTATATAATCAACTTTTTTAATGAATGCGCTGAGTTCTGCGTTTTTACCATCAAATGTTGGTACTTGGCGGATGTTCCCAAGTTTATGGTTTAGATGTAATTCGCTTAATTATATTTGTTGGTTGGTTAATTACTTTGTTGAATTTTGTTTGAGTTATTATTTTAATATACTGCTGCAGTTGCAGATATTTCAAATGTTTGTTTTTTTTTCACTCATTTGTGATTTAATTTTAATTTTCCACTTGGTTAAACGCGTAAATCTATTAAAAGATTTTACTGCGCCAATTAAATGCTCACCTTAAAGGATTTAAAAAAAATATTTCATTTTATTTATATATCACTTAAAGCAAGACATGAATGAGTTACTGAATAATAAGACTTACAGAGTTAACAATTACGACTTGGTTTAAGAGCAGATCCTCGATGGTTTCGAGTTTAATAAATTTTTTTACTCAATAATTGATTGCATTATATCGGGAGCTATTGCAACTTGGAGGGATTCCAATGTCCAAGGAGACTCGGATCTAAAATGGAACCCTGCTTCTGAATGCTAGCCCGCGTTGGCGCCGTTTCCGGATCTGGTCCTGTTCATTCCTTGGGCGTCCTGGGTGGCAAAGAGCACCTTAGCGCTGCGTCTAACGTCTGCGGTAGCCTTGTCTCACTCTCGTTTTGCCTCCGGACCGTGGCTAGGATGCGTCGGCTGCCACCCGACTTATTTCGCTCTGAATGCCCTTCGGTTCACAATACCCGGTGACCGTGGCTGAGATAAGTCGGCTAAGCCATCTCTAGGCGAGTCTATGCCATCTCTCTCTAACTTACATAAGGTCGGTCGCCCGCTCTCACCCCGGGTCCCAGTTGTTCTGCATCTTCTCCCGCTCTTCACGTGTTTGAATTCTTCGTTATATTAGTTTTTTTGCTATTGAAAACGACGGGGTCTTTTATATTACCAATAAAAAACAAGTAGAAACGCTGTAGTCGAGATTTCTCGATAACGAGATACCATGTACCTCTCTTGCCGTTGCCGTGGGTAGGGGTGGGTTAAACTTTAATTGGCCATATCTTCTATATTTATTGTCCGATCTGAACGTAATTTTGCATGCACGTGTTTGGCGATCACTTAGCTTAGCACGCCTAAAATTATGTCTTTAGCTTTTACCATTCTGGAGATATCGATTTTTTTGCGAATACCAGGGCGGAAAGGGGCGTGGCAAAAATCTGGGAATGAAACTATCTGCATAATAGTTAAACGGTCCTAATGCCAAAGGAAACAGGTCTCTAGCTTTTATTTTGTCCAAGTTATCGAAGAAAATACAGTTTTATGCAAATTACGAAGGCGGAAAGGGGCGTGGCAAAAATTTGAAATAAACTCGACCTGCGTACATATATAACGGACCTAAAGCAAAAAGAATTACACCTCTAGCTCTTACCATCTCCGAGAACGACGTGTTCATACATACAGACGGACAGACAGACAGACAGACGGACAGACGGACATGGCTAGATCGACTCGGCTATTGATGCTGATCAAGAATATATATACTTTATAGGGTCGGAAACGCTTTCTTCTCCCTGTTACATACTTTGCACAAACTTAATATACCATTTGTACCTTAAGGTACATGGTATAACAAGTAAGAACGATTAGAGTTAAGTGTCTCAACTATAAATACCCGGTTCTTAGTTTCACCTGGTTTTTGACACAATATAATACCTACTATTGAAATTTTGGGAGCAACAAATTTTCCTAATTTATGTTTGTAGGTGTGTATTTGTATGAGGAGTGTTTCTATGGAGAAACTTGTCATTTTTTCATTCAACGCAACTCATTATTGTCATTTGCGCGAACAAAATTGGGCGTAACCTGCTGATTTTCGCAACACAGATAGATAATAACCCTACCGATGTACTATCCAAAATTAGTGCCTATTGAGCTTAAATTGTGGATGTCACAAAATTTCACGGTTTGCGGGGCTGCGGAGGGAGCTAGCCGTTTTTAAAATATACTTGTGCTAATATTATTACATTAACATGACAGAATTAACAGGAGATTAATTAATAAATTTTAAAATACGTGGACAGTAAAAATTATTGTAACAGGACTCGAGAAACATTGTATCCTCTTGTCCAGAGATCCCCGGGGTATCTACGCTTCAGTCTTCTTTGAGTAGTTTGATTGGTTAGAGACGCTGTAGGGTGCTTTGGATGAGCCGTGAGGCGTTTGTTGTAACGACTCGAGGGAGAATTGATCTGCTCTCTGCTGGAGAGCGGTCAAAAGCTTCCTTCACGTCAAGGAAAACCGCAGAGCTGTTTCGGCAGTATGTGATTTTCAACTCGATGCGCTTGCCCTGGGGCTCCATGGCGATGCCCAAAACTAAACTGATGGTCGGGATTGGCGACTTGCAATCTTCTTACTCCCATAATCTTAAAATATTCTCTCAAATATTTTAATGAATGTGGGTGGCACGCTTATAGGACGGTATGACCTTACAAGGTTCTCTGGTATTCCTGGCTTTGGTATCATCGTTATCACAACACACTTCCATTTAAATTAGTACTCGTAAGAGATTTTTGGATTTTGCTCCCCCACAGAGAAAATGTAGGTGCAACACATTTTTGCCACTAGCCCAGGCAGATGAGGTCGTATCCGGCTGATTTTTGCAGAATACAATGGCTCTACTAATGTATAATCCGAAATAAGAATCTCTAGTATTTAAACTGTAGACGAAGGGTGCCGGCGAGCACGGAAAAAAATCCTCTCTGCGTGTCGCCAGCGGTCATACCTCCGCCTGGTGGAGCCAGGGCAGGACGTTTGTAAAACTACAGCTACCAGAGCAGTGGAGAACAGTCGAGTCCAAGCTGTTCGACTAGCTTCTGACGCGAATGGGGGAGCTAATTCACAGCCGCGTAGGAGAACGCAGGCGGTGTTAAGCTGATCAGCTGCAAGAATGAGATTACATCAGCGCTGCAGCTGCTGAAGTGCAGACAGGAAGAGGCGGCATATGGTCCTCCAGACAACAAGAAAGCGGAGGACATCCTGAAACCCAGATTCGTGAAGATGGCTTGCGCTTCAAGAACCACCACCCGGATGACCAAAGGAAAAAAATCAAACAGTTGGAAAGGTAGAGAAGGACATATCGGAATCATCGAGCTCTCCAGCCAAAAACTAGGATACCCAGTAGAGGACAGTGGTAAACGCTCCAGACTACATTTTAGGTAAGGGTCTAATATTAAGCAGTGATGGGGAGGAGCCAACATATGCAGCCCAACCTCTGCAAACGTTGTAGACCTAACCCACAAAACGGAATGCCATTAACGAGGTCACAGAATGGAGAGTCCTTTGCAGACGCTCCTCCTCGGACCGGTATATTGAATTACCACTAACCGGGAAAGATACGGTGAAAGCTACTAGAATTGCCTCATATAAGAAATTGAATGCTCTTAAGAATAGCTAAATATGACTCTGGTACAAGCGTTCCAGAAATCATGTAGACAATCCCGCAAAAAAAACTACAGAGCATGACGGTTAACCAAAAGCTTCCAAAATACAAGAAGAGAAATCTCCTCAAGATTGCCAATGTAGCAGAAGGTCAAAAGAAAATCTCTCCATGGTTAAAAAATATATTTATAGGGCTCTTGAGAAATAGTTACGTGACACTGACTTAGACTTAGTGGTAATTATACCTAAAGTAGGCAAATGCTCTTCTGTCCCTCCTAAGGCCTACGGGCCCAACAGCTTAACATCATTCACCCTAAAAACACAAGAAAAGAACACCACATCAGAAACGTGCCCGCTGATGCAGGCGAACCAACATGTTCGACTTACACGAAAGGGAAATCTGTGGAAACTGTGCTACACAGACTATGTGCAACCATAGAAAATATACAACTCAACCGAGATTCTGCGCTAAGAGCATTCCTACACATATCGAGAGCTGTCAATATTGTAATGCAAAGCAAAAAAGCATTCAATCTAAAAACACCTAGATCCAAAACCTGCTGAGCTACAGACGGATACAGGCGGAATAGGAAACCAGGAACACCGCAAGAAAGCTTACTTAACGATCTCCTGACGAAACAAAAACGAAAAGCCCCAAAGATAACCGCCTATACAGATAAAAAACAAGTAGGAACGCTGTAGTCTTGATTTCTCGACAACGAGATACGATGTACCTCTTTTCTTTATCAACCATTCTTTGTTTTTTATTATATTTTTTTTTTAATAATTCGTCAGCACGTGCACACACATTCCTGTGTGAACTGTCGCCTGACATTAACACGTGCTTGGAAAATAACAATTTTCGTAAACGTTAAAAATCAAAACATTATCCAATTCGGCGTCGGCTGCGCTCTTGTGGAGCATCACTAACTCTGTTGTGGTCTGATCTTTGACGGCGCAGGGCTAGTGATTCGGACTTCACTTGCAAAGCTACTCGTGATAACAATGTGCGTGTTATGATGCCGGATAAGGACAGCTACTCTGCGGTGAAGAAACATCTTGACGCTCACAACACTAGATATCACACTTTCCAGCCACGTGATGAACGTGCCTACCGAATCGTCATTAAGGGACTACACCACTCGATGAACCACAATGACATGAGCACAATGACCAGTGAGTCGTAACTCTAAGTTACCTTTGTCAATCTTTTTTGTCAACCTCGAGCCAGCCAGCAACAACAAGGAGGCCTTTAATATAACCAGGCTGTGCAGATCAGTGGTCACTGTGAAACCCCCACTGAAATGTAATGATGTGGTGCAATGCTACCGCTGCCAAGGCTTTGGGCACACCCAGCGCTACTGCCGCTTGGAGCACAGGTGTGTCAAGTGCAGCAAAGCACACAGCACAAGTAGCTGTACCAGACAGGATGGAGAACCGGCCCGCTGCCTTCACTGTATGGGTAATCATCCGGCTTCATACAGAGGGTGCCCTGCCTTTAAAAAACCCAAAGCACTGTCCTCCCCCAAAGCGCATCCACTGCCCAAAGCAGAAGCTAGGCGACAGCCTCAACTCTCTGCACCAGCTGTTAGTAACCAGCGAAGTTTCGCCGATGCTGTCAAATACGGCAACCAAGAGGCGTCCAAAATCCCGGCGCCTGTAGCCGAGCAAGAAAATGTTCTAAATGCCATGATGACCCGTATGGAGTTATTGATGGAGAAGATGCTGGAGAAGGTCCTCACACAGATGACGCAGATGCTGACCACCGTCCTTTCCAAAGTATGCAAGTAAAGCTGCACATTGCTATCTGGAACGCGAACGGCCTGGCTCGGAGCAGGCCTGAGGTCCAGCACTACATAAAAACAAAAAACGTCGACATCATTCTCATCTCCGAGACTCACTTCAACCAACGCTCGTACCTGGTCATCAGTGGCTACGAACTCATTTTCGCCAATCACCCCAATGGCAGAGCAAGAGGCGGAGCTGCCATCCTGATCAAGAAGGGCATTAAATTCTGCGAGCTTCCGGCGTACATTACCGACTGGGCACAGTGCCCACAAGTAAGAATCAGCAGCCCAGCTGGAGACTTTACGATAGCAGCTATATACATGCCACCCAGGCACTATGTCAAAGACTCCTATTTTGCGCAGCTCTTGGATAGCCTCGGTCCTAGGTACATTATCGGCGGCGATTTCAATGCCAAGCACATGTGGTGGGGCTCCAGAAAAAGCAACAGCAGAGGCACTGAATTGTTCAAGTGCGTACAGAGCAGAAACCTGGATTGTCACTCCGCCGGTGAACCCACCTACTGGCCAACAGACCCCCTCAAGGTCCCGACATTCTGGACTTTGCCATCTCCAGTGGCATTGACAGGGCAAACATATCCTGTCGCTCCGATGCGGATTTGCTATCGGATCACAGTGCGGTGATGCTGCTCCTCAACTCGCCTGTTGAGAAGAAGACGCCACAGAGACGTATGATCACGAAGCGGACCAACGCCGAGGTCCTCAAGGCAATCCTAGAGGATGGGGTATCCCCCAATACTGTGCTCCAGTCCTCTGATGACATCGATAGAGCTGTGGATAGCCTGACTATAAACATCCGCTATGCGTCCAGCACTGCTACGCATCAACGAAATAATGCTCCAAGAACGCACCGAAAGGACCTGCACCTGTGGTCTCCAGATGTTGCTGCTGTAGTATCGGAAAAAAGGCGCCTACGGCGAGTCTGGTTCGCCTCCAGGAACCTCCGCGACACAACCAGCCTCAACAGAGAAGCCAAACTGTTGACTCCTTCCTTGAGACCCTGGAGCCTGGAGATCCACAGCACAACCTCTGGCAGGTCACACGTCACATTAATAGGCCAGCAATAAGATCGCCTCCCGTCAAAGATCTCACGAATGGTGTCGCACTGATGAGGAGAGAGCAGAGGCGTTTGCTGAGCATTATCATCGCACGTTTCAGCCATTCAGCTTGTGCTCTGATAGCGAGGCGCTGGCCACTGAGACCCTATTAACCTCCTCAAATAGTGATCAGTCGGTTATCGCCGCGGTCTCAACTGAAGAAGTCGGACAGGAAATCCAGAGTCTCAATAACAACAAGTCCCCCGGTTTCGACGGCATTGAGGCCGCCGCGCTGAAACTACTACCAGCTAATTGTCTCCAGCTGATAGCTAATATATTTAGCAGATGTTTTAAAATCGGGCACTTTCCCATCCAGTGGAAACGTGCCGAGATCATTGTCATCCCAAAGCCTGGAAAACCTGAGGCCAATCTTTCTTTTTACCGTCCGATCAGCTTACTGGCGATACTCTCCAAAAGTCTCGAAAGAGTATTTTTGCGCAGAGTTCTGCCAATCCTGGACGAGGTCGGTTTGATCCCCGATCACCAGTTTGGCTTCAGGCGATTACACGGAACACCTGAGCAATGCCACCGGATTGTAGAGCGCATCCTCTATACAAGTTAAAGACTAGCCTGCCCAACGCATACTACATCGTGCTCAGGTCGTATCTCGAGAGAAGAGTTTTCCATGTGAGATGTGGTGAAGCAAAATCTGGCATCAAGGCAATGGGAGATTGCGTTCCACAGGGCAGCGTACTGGGCCCTTTGCTGTACACCCTGTACACTGCAGATTTGCCAGTGATCGAGGACCCCAACTTACTAGTTACCACCTATGCTGACTACACGGCCTTCCTAGCTAAAGAGGTGGAACATCGCCGTCAACCCAGAAAAGTCCACACTGATTACGTTTTCACTGCGTAAGGGTGACTGCCCTCCAGTCTCACTGAATGGAGTAGCCATCCCCTATGTTGCCACACCGAAATACCTTGGCCTGACATTGGACCGCAGGCTGACTTGGAAAGCCCACCTGAAACTAAAGCGCTGATCGAAAAACGTTCCAAATTGCGCTTGCGTTACAAGTTACTCTTATACAAGGCAATGATAAAGCCTATTTTGACCTATGGCATCCAAATTTGGGGCACCGCCAGCTTGAGCAACCGGCAAATAATTCAAAAATTCAAAAAAAAGGTGCTACGCATGGTCTCCAACGCCCACCTGCTGCACGACAATTCCACCATCCACAAGCAACTCGGCATCGCGTGGGTCAAGGAGGAGATAGCGAGATTCAGTTACAAAAGAAGGCTGCACGAACACCCAAACAATTTAGCCATCAACTTGCTGGACAACAGTTCCACAATTCGTCGCCATAAACGCATCCACACTCTGGACAATCGTCTAAATATGATACTCAAATGATTTGTTGTTGAATTGTTATTGTTATGTTTTGTTGTGTTTTTTTTTTTTGTGTTATGTCTTTGTAAGTTAGATGCAAACTGCAATATCCAACCACGAAGGCATGCTGTTGCCGTGGGAAGATGTGGGTAAAGCTTGATTTGGTCATATCTTCTATATTTATTGTCCGATTTACGGATTTTTACCATTTTACCTTATGCCCCTGGCTTTTACCATTTCAAAGATACCGATTTTTTTGCAAATACGAGGGCGGAAACGGGCGTTGCAAAAATCCAAGAATGACATTATCTGCGTAATAGTTGAACGGACATAATGCCAACAAATTTGGTCTCTAGCTTTTATTTTGTGCAAATTATGGGCAAATATGTCGAAGAATAATAAAACCCCAAAAGCAAAATGAATTACACCTTTAGCTCTGAGAACGACCAATGCTGCGTATAGTATATTCGCAGAAGATGCTGGGTAGTACAGCTGGGGCATATTACCAAAACTAACACATTAGATCTTCATATCGGTTGTGCAACATTCTTGCTTTGGGGTTCTGATATGGTTGAAAGCAACGAAAAGGTCCATATACCTGAAGATCCTTGAAAGGCCACAGAGACATGTACTACTCTGCACCAACGCCAACAAGGGCACAATGTCAGAAGACGGCCCTAGTAGCGCTGAACTATGGACACCGTGCTTTTGGCGAGGGGATTCAACAGGCACGGACTACATAACCTCCAAACAAAACTTCAAAAACATGTTTGCGCTATTGGAATAAGATGACTGGCGCTCCAAAGCAGAGCAAAATTCCGTGAAAATCAACACAGACACAGAAGGTTCAAAGATGCACGATAGAGTAGGGGCGGCAGTATACTGCAGTGAAACTAGCAGACTATGGAACTATTCCAGGCGCAAATTTTCGCTGGGATGATTGAGCTTTGGTTTCTACGTCACATCCAAAAACCCACGATCCGTCACTCGTTATGACTCTCTGGAGCAAATTTGGATCATCACGGACAGAATCCAACAGCTCCTGAGCAATGTTAATGAGATGCTGTTTTTGGTCGAAATTGGACAAAAATCAAAGCTAAGCTATAGCTGTCAAAAACTGACTGCACAATCAAAATATCCGAACTTGTCAACATAAGTGAGGGTCATGATTACCAAAATAACGCCACCAAAAAAATCAAAAATCGAACATACGTAGCCCGCAAAAATTCAACATTCGCGGTACTTTTTGAACAAACATCGTATAAGTTAAAAGGATTTACTATATCTGTTGGGGAACTAGAGGGTTAACGAGCCCTTTCTATCTTGTTTCGCTCTCTCATTTTCTTCGTTTCGATGTTTTCCGCTTTGGCCTTCTGCCGACGTTGTCTGTTTGGAGTTCGAGCGCGCATCAGCCACGCACAATTAAGTCAATTATGGTATACTAAATAGATGCGTTTCAATTGTTAATAAATTAAACTTCGCACCTTCCAAAAAAATTAATTTGGAATTTTGTAATATCCGTGAGACATAATGTTGGTGAGACCAAATGATATTCATTTGAACTGGTAAAATTTTAGATTTGGTACCCTAAAAACAGTTTTGTTCTGGACTGATTGCACGCTGCTAATATATGTGTACTGCACAGTGCGAATGAAATGAGGATTTTGTGGTAAAAATATTATATGAAAATTGCGGCGGATTTTTCCGTAAATTTAGATCCATCCAGAATAATCCATCGATTCCATTCGCCCACAGAGAATTCTCCCTCAATACCATTCGACTTTTTTAAAGGATCCTGAAGTTCCTTTCCGGCCTCATGTACCAACGAGTGCCACGAAGAAGTCCAGTTTGATCGTCCCGGTCCCGAGTCCGTTTCCTCGACCACGCACTAAAAGCGAATCTGCCCTATCAATTCCGAAGGCCAAGCCCGAGACTAAGCCGGCGCCTCCCAACGCCGCTTCTCCACGAGCTTCTCTCACCAAAGCCGCTGATCACCCGATCAGTTTCAAAAATAGCACAATCCCAAGTGGATACGGCCCTGCTCAAGTTCGTCGCGGTCACAGTTCGCCTGAAATATTTCGAGGCTTGTATCAACACTCCGAGGGCCAACACTCCGAAGAATCAGATGAGGTCTCTCTGTGGTAAGGTAGGTATTCGAAGCCCGTTCGGCAGTTGTCGCCCGTGAGAGTTCAGGCAAAAAACGACTACTGTTACTCAGTGTTCGAATGCTGCTCTGCGGAGCTCGACGAACATTTTGAGAACTAGAGCCCTTTAATTTCCGAACGGATATTGGAATAGCTGAATAATGTAGCCGAGCTCCAATCCCGTCCGGTGCCTCCCGAGATATTGGGGTCGCTGCCGGATATTCAGCTGTCCGATCCCTCCTTCCATAAAGGATCTTCGATCAACATCCTCATTGGAGCGGACATATATCCTTTCATCTTGCTGGGAGTATCTCGTCGCAATATTTGTTTCTCTCTACTGGGTCACGAGCCGGGTCATGTGAAGTTTTTCTTGGGGGTCATGTAGTCCGTGACTGCATAAATCCCCTCGCCAAAAGCACAGTGCCCTCTGTACATAGGCATTACACCGTCTTTTTTACCGTAAGCTGTGCTTGGGTGCCTTATTCCCATCTCATTTATTTTTAGCCCAGTCCAGCGAGATACCTTGTATATCTTGGTGAAGGGAATGAGGTCCGTCTTGTCCACATAAATGCTCCATCCGGCATTTTTTCGCCCATTTTGGCACTTCTTTTAAGGGGTTTTCTATGACCGAGCTGATTGTGGATATCCATATTAGCCATATTTGTCTGTCTGTCTGTCCGTCTGTATGTATGAATACCTCGTTCTCGGAGATGGTAAGAGCTAGAGACCTACTTCTTCTTGCAACATGTCCGTTTAACTATTGCACAGATAATTTTATTCTTGGATTTTTCACACGCCCCTTTTTGCCCTCGTATTTTCAAAAAAATCGATATTTTCGAAGTGGTAAAAGCTGGAAGCATTTTTAGTCCGTTAAGTCCGCTGATCGTCAAACACGTACGTGCAAAATAACGTGCGGATCGGACAATAAATATAGCAGATGTGATCAATTAAAGTTTTACCCAACCCTTCCCAAGGCAACGGCATGCCTCTTCTTTGCCTTCGATTCGTTCGCAAGTGTATTCATACAGAAGTGTATGTATACACAATACATACAGAAGTGCATGTATGTGTGCACGTTCTGACAAAAACTGGTGAATTATTTGAAAAAAATAAAATAAAAACAAAGAAATGGTTGATAAAGAGAAGAGGTACATGGTATCTCGTTGTCGAGACTACAGCGTTCCTACTTGTTTTTTTTTTAGATCTTCTCGAAACATATTTCTAAAGCTTTGTTTCTAATATATTTTTATTTATTTTCTTGAGCGGGACGACGTAAATATTGTTCTTACCGATCAGCTCTGCAATTTTGTTTATGAGTGCGTTTAAGCTGTTCTCCTTAATGTAGATTTGACTGTATAGCCGGGATAGCCGTAAATTTTTGTTCTTCGCCCGAAAGAGTCACCTTCGAAGCCACCTTCGCATGCATTTAACAAGAGTGTACCGATTGCGGACAGGCTTTTACGAACAGCCAAATGTGCCAAAAGAACATCTGTTAAATTTCCTAAGTGCCCGAAGATTTTTTACCAAAAGTCCCATATGACGACCATATTCGCACCCACACTGAGGCCAAATCCTTAAAAATACACTCATTGCCCAAAGTCTTTCTGTGCACGATTAAGGGAATTAAACACGAAAGAAAAACCTCCAAAATCAAAGGGTCCCTTAACACATAATTAAACTTAAGGAGGACCCAGTAGAATAATAAAAAAACAAGTAGGAACGCTGTAGTCGAGATTTCTCGACAACGAGATACCATGTACCTCTTCTGTTTATCAACCATTTCTTTGTTTTTATTATTTTTTTTAATAATTCACCAATTTTTGTCAGCACGTGCACACATACATGCACTACTTTATGCATTGTGCATACATACACACACTTCTGTATGTAAACACGTGCGAACGAATTGAAGGCAAAGAAGAGACGGATGACGTCACCCCAGCATGTGCGGCATGCCGTTGCCTTGGGAAGGGGTGGGTAAAATAATTATATTTATTGTCCGATAAGTACGTAATTTTGCACGTACGTGTTTAGCGATCAGCGGACTTAGCGGACTGAAAATTATGCGTCTAGCTTTACCATTTAGAATATATCGGTTTTTTGATACGAGGGCGGAAGGGGCAGTGGCAAAAATCCGAGAATGAAATTATCTGCGCAATAGTTAAACGGACATATTGCAAGAAGAAATAGGTCTTCAGCTCTTATTTTGTCCAAGTTATAGAAGAAAAGACAGTTTTATGCAAATTACGGCGGAAAGAGGCGTGGCAAATTTTTGAAATAAACTTGATCTGCCTGCAATAATAACACACCAAAAGCAACAAGAATTAGACCTCTAGCTCTCACCATCTACGAGAACGAGGTGTCCATCTACGAGACAGACGGACAGACGGACATGGCTATATCGACTCGGCTGTTGATGCTGATCAAGAATATATATACTTTATGGGGTCGGAGATGTCTTTGCACAAAGTTAATATATGTACCATTTGTACCTTTATGTTTAGGACACCCCTTTGGACCTACATATTCCGAATATCTCTTATGCTACAACAACAAAATTTTGTTATGTTATTAGTTCATCCAAACATATCATATCTATTTCTGATGCCTAAATCCGTCGGTAACTACGACCTACACCCGCGGGAATGGCGCCCACAAGCTTTTCCATATAAACATGCCGCGCACAGGAAAAAAATATTATAAAATACAAAATTGATCCATGTGTTAAAAATCAGATTAACTCCAAGAACCGAGTATTTATAGACGAGACAGTCGACTATGTATATTTGTTATTATACCCGGTTCTTAAAAAGAACAAGTGTATATTGGATTCGTGCGAATTTCAAATATTTAACAGGGAAAAGGAAGCTTTCCGACCCTATTGAGTATATATATTCCTGATCAGCATCAACAGTCGAGTCGATCTAGCCATGTCCGTCTAATTGCACATTCTGATTCTAGGGATACCAGTTCAGCACAAGTTTATGTTAAAAATCGGCTACCTCCCCCGCACACCCGCAAACCACGAAATTCTGTGTCATCCACAATTTTAACTCTATAGGCACTTAATTTGAATAGTACCTTGGTATGGCCATTCTCTATCTGTGTTGCGAAAACCAGAGGGTTTTAAATTAAAAAAATGTGTTGCGCCCACAAGCTTCTCCATAGAAACATGCCGCGCACTTCTCTTACACACACACACACCTCCAAACTCCAGAAAATTTGTTGCGCCGAAAATTTTAATAGTAGGTATTGTGTCAAAAAGCAGGTGAAACTGAAAACCGGGTATTTATAGTCAAGGCACTCGACTATAATCGTTCTTACTTTTTTTTGTTGTGATAACGTCACAACTAAATTGTGTTTTTAAATACTTTTCACTTACACTTAATTGTGAACCCCATCCAGGTCCATATGATAAAAATAATTTTGATGTACGAGTATTCGTGAAAAGATTTGGTATAAATTTCAGCTGAAAATATAAGCAAATCGCTTTGCTCTCTTTAAAATACTTAAGCTGTTTCTTATTGTACATTTTTTTTCTTGTTTGTGCTGCTTATTGTTCTCTATGAATGTAGAATAATATTGAAGGAAAACCCAATGTATGAAAAACAAAAGCAAAGATTTAAAATGAACTTAGATCAAATATGTGTTTAGTAGTTGGGAAAGCAAAATTTGGGGGAAATTGAACAAACGTGTTATTTATTACATGAGAACTGGTTTCTATTTGTTTTAGATTTTATAGAGTACATAAAATTATACGAAATACTAAACATAATGTTTACATATTAATTATATTTATTGGTGCCGGAAGGTGGTAGTTAGTGCATTGGAGTTTTGAGGATTTTCAGGCACGACCACTATATGGTTGATAAATTTATATATTTTTATAAAATTTTGAGAAAAATTTCAAACTAATATCTAACTTGGAAGTATTTTTGGGGCCGTGTCCTATGCAAGCCGGACCCCAGTGCGGCACTAGCTTTACAATTGTACAGCCCACGGAATTTTGCGGTTTGCTGTAGTGCAGGGGGAAGAAGCTCTTAGGACAAATGGTACATTAAGTTTGTGTAAATTTATGTAACTGGGAAAAGGAAGCGTTTCCGACGCCATAACGTACATATATACATATACTATTGATCAGCATTAATAGCCAAGTCGATATAGCCATGCCCGTCTGTCTGTATGTATGAACATGTAGTTCCCTAAGACGGTAAAAGCTAGAGGTGCAAATATTTTTACTTCTGGTTCGCTATTAATGTACGCAGATCAAGTTTATTTCAAATGTCCCTTTTCGCCTGCGCAATTGGCATAAAACTGCTTCGACATAGTTGAACATAACTTGGACAAAATAAGACCTTATTCTTTGTGCACTATTTCCTTTTAATTTTCATTAAATCGCAATTTTTATTTGCTTCCACATAGTTGAATATAACTTGGAAAAAAAAGAACAGAGTTTCGTTTAACAAATACGTAGATAATGTTGTTTTTTATATATATTCCACGCCCCTTTGAGCCTTCGAAATTAAAAAAACACTATCCTTGAAAAGCTGGATATATGTATAATTTTAGTTCCGGTGAGTCCGTTTGTCGTTAAAGTAATGCATACAAAAGGAAGTCCAGATCGGACATTAAATATAGAAATATGGCCAGTAAACATTTAACCAATCCCTTGCCGCTGCAAATGCCCCCAGTAATGTCGACTTGTTTAACAAACATATGGTACCAACTGAATATCTAAAAATATTTTCTTTATTTATTATACTTTCCAAAATTTAGGCCGTTACGCGAACCGACGGACATGACTATTTAATTTCCGCTAGTTGCTAATTAGGAATATGTATATTTTTGGGTTCTCACCACACAAATTCCAAAGTTCTGTGGTGTCCCCAGTTTTATCGCTTTAACAGAATTCGATATGGCGAACACGTCCCGTTCATTGTAAAAATCAAGAATTCTGTTGTGCACACACTTTACACCGTCGGGCAACTGAAGCAACTATAATATTTAAATAGACGAAACTATTTCATTTGTTTTAAAGTGTATTTTTCTAAAATAAATATTTTTTGTGTACTGCCTTGCAGAGGATATTAAGCGTTTCATTATTTCAACAACTAGCATATAATAGCCGAGGTCAATTTTAACAACGCGTATATCCATTGCGGTGTTATATAAAAAATTTGCGTTAGAAATAATTTTTTGTTTGTTGCTTATGGCTCGGATCTTTTATTTTGTTTAGCAAAGATAGAATGGTGCACATCTGGTCTGCAAATCTGGGCTTTCGTCGATCCAAAAATTGTTTACATATATCCTGGCCACCAGTGGAGTGTCCAAATACAAATATTCATTTCTTAGTGGTTGTCTGATTTTCAGAGCATAGAAAAAAATGGAGTATTTAAGTATCATCATCATTCACAATAGTTACTATGCTTTTCCGTTCTGAGAAGGTTTCTAATTGGTTTATTACCGAAACATATTATATTATATTATATTATATTATATTATAATACATATATATATAATATACTCGTAGTAATGCGTGTAACTATTTTTACATACGACTATAAATACCTGGTTCTCAGTTTCATCTGGTTTTTGACACATTAAAATATCATTGGTGTTTAATTTGGTGTTTTGAAATGTGTGTGTGTGTGTGTAAGATGCTCACCATGGCGACTAACCCACTGCCTTGTGAAATTTAGTAGCACAGACTACTCGCCCTAAAATCCTCATGTCTTTCAAGTAACACTTTTGTAATACTAGGCGAAATCACGTCTCAATGGGAAATATGGACGTAACCGTTAACACCGATAGATAATGGCCTACCAATGTACTATCCAAATTAAATGCCTATAGAGCTAAAATTGTGGATGCTACAGAATTTCTTGGCTTGCGGGGGTGCGGAGGGAGGTAGCCGATTTTTAAAATAAACTTGTGCTGAACTGGTATCCCTAGAATAAGAATGTGCAATTCGTTTTTCTCTATATATTATAGTTTCAAAAATCTAGGCGTTCATACGAACGGACAGACGGACATGGCTAGATGGACTCGGCTCGATTGACGCTGATCATTAATATATATACTTTATAGGGTCGGAAAGCTTCCCTCTTCGTGTTACATATTTGACACTCGTACGAATCCAATATACCCTTGTTCTTTTTAAGAACCGAGTGTAATTATAGTGTGCTAACATCTGAACATGTTCTTTTTATTGCTAAATTTACAAATAAATTGACAAATAAATTGGTTGTGTTAAATACCTAGATATATATTCTAACAAATGTCCCTAAAATATATATACATATACGTTGTTTTATTCATTGACCCAGGGTGTGTACAAGCGTTGGTTAGTTAGTTATCAGCATATAGAACCTTATCAAAAAAAAAATTAAATAAACCAAAACGATTTGAATCTTAAGGGTTATAGAGAACGAATCACCTCTGTTATATTGTGTGAAAATATAAGCTTAGCAAACTGCTTCATTGTCATCAGTGACAGCGAAAGCAATTCAACAAAATCATTGGGGATAAATCTGCAGCATTCCTTAACTGTACAAATATCACACACAAAATCTTTGACCAACAGCATTATGGGGGTTGGCTCAACAGCGCTGATGCTATTGGTGGGCCGTTTGTTAATACATAACTGCTGAGAATACCCCATTCGTACTTAACAATAACGTTAGCACTAGCCATCTCTTTTTGATTCACTTCAACGCGCATGCCGTTGCGCTACTCGTCAAACGAAACGAAAGGTATGTAGATACTATGCCAACGTGAGAAGCAATAATGTTTCAGCGGAATTCAATCTGAGGCCCGTCCTCTAAATTTCTCGAGCTTGGATTGGTTCCCTGATGGAAAATGAATAAGCAATATTTTATGTTTGTTTTGTTCCACTAAGTGTGTAGCCAGTACCAAATACAGCACAAAGTCATCGTTAATAGGAAAAACTTATTCGAGGGCTATCCAGAAGCCATCTCAGGAGTACTCGTCAGTACTGTTCAGACCTCTTATTTCATTTGACGGAATCGTGTCGAGTGGATATTCATAATAAATTCACTGTCGTGGGCTTATATGTGTGAAAATTTACATACATACTTATATTGTAACGAAGAAACAAGAACCAGATGTTACATATTATAAGTGAACTACCAATATGTATTTAAACTCAAAATAAAGTATTAAACTTAAACAGCTTGATCATTTTGAGACTAATGAAATATAACATTAGTGAGTGAAATGTATTTGCATACAATGCGAAAATATATATGCATATATCAGTGCCTTAATGAACAAAAAAACAAGCCCGACTGGGAAAGCTAATATAATAATGAACATATCACAACCCAACACAAAACACCCAATATACAGACAACACTTTTACACAAGTTAGTGTAAAATAATAAAAAAGTAATGGTGTATTTTTTAATATCAATCAATTTTAATAATCAACAAAATCGTTATTCAAACATTTAAAACAAACCTTGTAAATGATCGTATAATAAAAATACTACATATAAACGTGTCTTTCCAAAAGCTTGTAATATATTTGTGTGTGTATATATTTTTGTATTCTTAAAAAAAAAATGAGTCTGATAATTATATATCTTTTGCAAACCTTTTACCAGCCCTGCGCTCCACTATCTATTAAAACAATTTGAATAAATCAGAGCAGGCTCCATTAGTCCTGTTAATTAATTTTGGCATTTAAATGTTAATACCGATAAACCTTTGTTTTAAAGGTATACATTGTCAAATGTAATTGTCATTAGGTGTTTAACACAGTATTCGAGATCTGGGTAAGATCAACTGGACCTTATTATTTTCATTATTACATAATTTCGCAGGAATGCAATAAATCCTTATCCCTTTCGAGCACCAGCTTACATGGGATTTTTTTATTTTTGATACCCTTTCAGATTAGGTTAACTTTAAGAATTAGTCTTTGCCTTAAAGTATGGATTTATCATGTTTATGTCATCTAACACCAAAGACAACAAAGACCAGAATTGGACTGTGTGTATAACTGGCGTAAAATGGGGTACAATTACGGAAATTATCTGATATGAAGCAATTGTACATAATATAAACTATAAATAAAATTGATAACCACAAGGATATTTATTGTTTCAACTTATTGAAATACATCTTTTAAAAAGAATCTTTTACTTTTAAAACCTATTATTGCTTCACATTTATTATTTAACGCGCAGGAATTTTAAGTATGGAATCATAAAAATAAAACAAAAATATTCAAATGGACGACAAATAAAAAAAAGAATTCATGCTATCATCTCTAAATCGATGTTATTTTAAGGCTAATTAATCTATTTCACTTTTAATTATGCGATCTGTTGCTATTTCTTTCCTAAAATATAACATACACAACAATATAAATTATTTTACACCAATTTTTTATGATTTTAGGCACTTGTGGACTTTCACATATATAATCACAATTTCTGTATGTCGGCAAACGGCCTTGTCAATGAATTTACGATAAACCAGAGAACATGTATCAGGGAGCCTAAAGCGCCAAATTTAACAACTGCAATAAATGAAGCAGATTTTGTTATGAGTTTATCTCCGAAGGACATACTTATACCTTCAGCCACTTCCCAGCATCACCCACTGGATACTTCTAATAAATTACATTTAAACGAGACACCTCCGCATAACATTATATCTTCGGCAACCGCTGCCGCGGTTGCTCATCAACATCATACTTTTTCAAATATTCATCACCTTCAGAATCTTCACACCCAGCAGCAGAGTACCTTGTTTAATAATAATCACTCGACACCTTTTAGTGTAACGGATATATTAAGTCCAATTGAAGAATCTTACCGCAAACTGGAACTTAACGGAAACCCCCCTTCGCCATTTCGGTAATTATATGTTTCGTAGGTATATATACTAGGTAAACAAATGCATATATAAAATTACATAATCAAAACATGTGTAAAGGTATCTTTATATACAAAAATATGAACTCCGCTTCGATCTTTTAAAGACAACGCAGTTGTAAACAAGAGTAATTACTATTGTTGCCAATTTAGTGGCATCTATTTTTAAAGTTTTATATAATACACAGGATGTTTCTCTATTCAGACCTAATATATTGAGAACCGCACATTTATGATCAAGACATAATACGATTGTATAAGCAATGAGTATTCAACGAGCGTTTCCATTAAAAAAACTTTATTAAGTATGAATAAGTTTAATTTAGGATTATATTTTATTATAAACTTTAATTGGTTTTCATTAAAAAAAAATACCTTATATATTTAATAATTACATAAAAAGGTTTAATTAATAGTTTTTTTTTATATTTTAATAGTTTTTAACGCTGTCAAACGTTTTCTTTTTGTAGTTTTCGTATAGTTTTTCACTTATTGTTTTTGTTAGATCTAATTCCAGCGGCAGCAGTATAAATTCTCCTGGGACACTAAATACTTCAACGATGGCTAACCCATACACAATGGGATCCTTATACCATAGTCCGGGAGTGCAAAGCTATTGCGGACCTACGGACAATTTGTCTCTTGCCGGTCATTACACTGATATGAGGAGCTCAGCGTCATGGTACGGATCGACAGCTAATGATCCTAGATTTGCAAGTAAGTGAACATAAACAAATTCCTATTTACAATTAACATCCAAAAGTTTTTTTGTTTCAATTTGTTAATTCCATCCGTTTAAAATGTTTTCATTAAAATTTTAATAGAAATAAAAGTGTGATTAAGAGATTTGAGAGTAAAGTGTGATTACATTTTAACTCAAGTTGTTTTAATTTGCGGATCTGATGTTGCGTTTATATATAATTGAAAAGTAAGTGGTCTAAAAAACATGTTCATTTTAGCGAAATGAAAATAATTTTAAATAGCCGGTTCTAAAAAATAAGAGGGCATATTTAATCCGTACGAAAGTATGTAACAGGGAGAAAAAATGGTCTCCCAATAAAGTCGATACATACATTATCGATCTTCATTGCCAGCCGAGTCGATATAGCCATGACCGTCTGTCCGTCCATCCATCCGACCGTCTGTCCGTATGAACGCGTATGAATTTTAGACAAAATATATAGATAAATAATTGCATATCCTGATTCTGGAGATACCAGTTCCGCAAAAACTCAACTCAATTTTCATTTTAGAAACACTATATGCGGATATGATGTTAGTAGAATGCAATCTATTGTATTCTACATCCGCGGGAATGGCAAACATGTTTTGCGCCTCTAAGCTTCTCCATAGGAACATGGGAGATCTTGTAGATTGGGGACACCAGTTTAGCACCCTTTTTTTTTTAATCGGCTACCTCCCCCCGCTCATCCACAAACCGCGAGAGACACACGAATATAATCGTTATTGTTAATTATACCATGTATCTTAAGGTACATATTGTTATATTGTTTATATGCTGAATATGTTTATATTGAATGTTAGCCACGCCAACTTCAGCTTCTTTCGAAATGGTTAGAGGAAGAGATATAAGTCGTTCTACTTGCAGTTAAAAATGTTTATATATAGCCATGTTTTATAAGTTTTATAAAGATCGGAAAATAAATAATGATGATACGGCCTGTGCCAGTGTCAATGCCTGGTGTATCTAGTTGTAGGGAAATATGTAGGGGGAAAAAAAGTACAAGGGTATATTGGATTCGTGCGAATGGATGTAACAGGGAGAAGGAAGCTATTCCGACCCTATAAAGTATATATATTCTTGATCAGCATCAACAGCCGAGTCCATCTAGCCATGTCCGTCTATCCGTCCGTCCGTCTGTCCGTATGAACGCCTAGATTTTGGAAACTATAATAGATAAAGATAAACTAATTGCACATGCTGATTCTGGGGATTTCAGCAAAAGTTTATTTAAAAAATCGTAAACTTAGTTTTTGATCTTAGTTGAAAGTATTTCCAAGCTAAGTCACCACCACTCGGATCCTGTCTTGAGTATGCTCTCAGGTTCCTTCATGTCTGTTCACACATATCGAAAAAATGTAAACGAAGTATTTTAGTATGAATCTTATCAATCTCTTTAGACGCAATATCGACTACAATTTTTTTTTACTGCACGACATAAGCTGCGAATTACTGAATGTGCATATGTATGTATGTATGTATTACCTGCATTTAAAAGATGGCGAATGTATGAATGTAGCTTATATTTATGTATAAATTTATGTTGTTTTCCATGTTGTTTCTATTTGTACATATTTATACATATGTGGTATGTATGTATATAATTAGAAATAATTGGAAACAATTAGAATCACTAAATCACATGGCCTGACAGGTACATTGCCTTTTCAAATGAAACAAGTAGCACCGCTGTAGTCGAGATTTCTCGACAACAAGAGACCATGTACATCGGTTCTTTATCGACTATTTCGTTATTTTTTTTTTTTTAAGTACATACACGGCAAAAATCGAAGATCTTTTTTGATAAGAGCATCTCAACTCACAGTTATAGTAATACAACATTTATTAGCTTAATCTTAAAAATAAATTTTAATTTTAAAAGAAAAAAAGAAAATCGATGTGTGCAAACCTTAAAACAAAAACGTAATGATTTGTTGGTTCAATTCGTAAAAAAGAAATTTTTTTTTTTAATATTTTATTTGTAATCTATCCTTAGGATAATAAACAAATTTTTTAATGGGTATAATTATGGCAAGACTGATAATGAAAATGAATATAAACAAGTAGAAACGCTGTAGTCTCTAGCTCTTACCATTTTAGTGATATCGATTTTTTTGCGAATACGAGGGCGGAACGGGGCGTGGCAAAAATCTGGAAATTGCATTATCTGCATAATAGTTAAACGGTCCTAATGCAAAAAGAAATAGGTCTCTAGCTCTTGTTTTGTCCAAGTTATCGAAGAAAACACAGTTTTATGCAAATTACGAAGGCGGAAAGGGGCGAGGCAAAAATTTGAAATATTTTTGACCTGCGTACACATATAACGGACCTAAAGCAAAAAGAATTACACCTCTAGCTCTTACCATCTACGAGAACGACGTGTTCATACATACAGACNTCAAAGATTGATAATGGATTATTCCTTTATGGAAGAGCACCATAAACAAAATTAAACAAAACAAGTAAGAACGATTATAGTCGAGTGTCTCGACTATAAATACCTGGTTTTTGACACAATATAATACCTCTCTACTTTTGGGAGCATCAAATTTTAGTAATGTTTGCACACGTTTGTATGAGAAGTGATTCTATAGAGAAACTTGTCATTTTTTCATTCAACGCAACTCATTTTTGTCATTTTCGCAAACAAGTGCGCGTAACCGGCTAATTTTCGCAACACAGATAGATAATGGCCCTACCAATGTACTATCCAAAATTAGTGCCTATAGAGCTAAAATTGTGGATGTCACAGAATTTCGCGGTTTGCGGGTCTGCGGAGGAAGGTAGCCGATTTTCAAAATAAACTTTTGCTGAACTGGTATCTCTAGAATTAGAATGTGCAATTAGTTTTACTCTCTCTATTATAGTTTCCAAAATCTAGGCGTTCATACGGACAGACGGTCGGACAGACGGACGGACAGACGGCTAAATGGACTCGGCTGTTGATGCTATCAAGAATATATATACTTTATAGGGTCGGAAAAGCAGCCTTGTCCCTGTTACACATTTGACATTCGCACGAATTCAATATACCCTTATTCTTTTTTAAAAGAACCGGGTTTAATTAAATCCATTTCACAGTACAACTTCTACCTCCGGAGAGATAAGTCGTGCCAAAACAGTGATAAGCCTAGCTTCGCGCAAACCAAAAACGTTATCTGCAAAATCTTGCACAAACAAATATCAACCACAAAGAGAAAATAAAAAACCCAACAACACCAAACACACGAAAACCTCTAATACGGGCTCAAGCCCTTCATTAACAATCATGACGGACCCACCAGACATTTTCAAAATCTCATCAAAATCATATCATTCCCAATTAGGCGACCCGAAATTTATAATAATTAAAAGAAAGGACAACGACTCGTTCGAAANGTTACTTGATCTGCAATTATAGAGAAGTATCTTAATGAAACGATTAGAAAGTTAAACAATAACAATAAATTTTGTTACAAACGTTTGTCAATATATCTGCACCCATATTAATCGTTGCCAAAAATTGGTGATCAAAACGTGTCATAATACCAGATAGGTCGCAATAAATGTTACACGTTTTTAAGAATGTACATACTATAAGCAACAATTATCATCGGCTCATACAAATGAACGTTCCATTCAGCTTGCATTTTTTTTGTTTAGCTTAAAACTTTAATTTCGATTTTATATGTTAAACAATTTATATCACCTTTTGAATGAGAGATATTATCGCTACAACTCCAATATTTGCTATAACCGACTAATTCACTGTGGTCGTGCTTGCATGGGACGCTTGGGCAAAACTACTTCTAATGAAGATATTATACTGATTTTTATTTTTAATTCTATAAAAATGTATGGGGTAACAAAATTTATAGAGGGCGTGCCTGAAAAGCCCCAAAACTCCAATGTACCAACTAAATCTTTCGGCCCAACATTTATTAATAAGTAAAAAAATTATTTTTGACCAGTGGGGCCGACCACTGTGTAATTGGAGTTACAGCTTTTGTCAAGATTATTCTTGTATTAGCGTCGAAAATCACTTTTTTATTACCGATATTATTACTTGTTGTATATTAAGCTAATTTACCTACAATTTGTACACTACTCTTCAACTTCAAATTCAGATTATATTTTAAAAACAGACTGCTTATGCAATCCAATTTTTAACTTTTTAAATCGAAGTATCTAGCGACACAATTTTTTTCGTTTATTATTTAGCTAATAAATAAATAAATTCCCAACAATGTGTATCGCATATCAGAATGAGATTAAAAATATTATCATCTGGTAGTAGCGGAATTCGACTTTGACTCAAAAACTTTTTGCCCCTATGCCAAATTGACTTATTATATTCTTAAAGAAAAGTGAAGGCCTAAAATACAAAACGGTTTTTTGGGTTGCATATAAGCACATTTTCGCTAAAAGACAACTGCATTAAATAAGCTTTAACGTTACACAGTAATTAAAGTTTTTAGGTATTTCTAATTTTTTAATATATGGGTGTTAAATAAATAAATCTATATTATCATTTTAGTTAAATGATCTTTAAATTTGCGTTTAATTTTTGATTCCACTACGCTTCCTTGCTTATTGCCCCTCAAAGCCAAAAAAAATTATACAGCATTAATATATATGTGCATTCATACAGGGACATATGTACATACAGCATTAATATATATGTGCATACATACGGGTACATATGTACATACATACATAAGTATTAACGTACCTCTAATATATAAAGGCTCTTAAGAAAAACATTCAACAATTATTTTTCCATTTCTAGAATAAACAATGACAATCAAA
Organism: Drosophila ironensis; assembly: GCA_021223825.1. NCBI lineage: Eukaryota > Metazoa > Arthropoda > Insecta > Diptera > Drosophilidae > Drosophila > Drosophila ironensis. The sequence continues at coordinate 8,733,882 of JAJJHQ010004697.1, forward strand.
TAAATACACAATCTATTATTTTCTCGAACACCTTTTTACCTGAAATTCTAGGGAAACGTCGGGTATGCTAGCTGTCACTGTGGACAATTTTTTTAACCTTTATATGTATGCATATTCGTATATTTAATACAAGCTGAATTGAAAATTTATATTTAAATATTCGTATACATATGTATATGAATAAGTGTATACATTTTTAAAGGTGTAATGAAGTTTATGCAAAACTTCCATGCATACTTTATCTCGGAACTTGCCAACTGTAAACATTGAATTTTCAGTAAGAAACTTTGATTGGATGATTGTGCATTTCTAAGCATGAACAAGTAGAAACCAATACAAAATATAAAATTTTCAAGTGTTTTTTTTTTGTGTTCATAATTATGGGTCTAGTGAAATAAGATTTTTTTGTATTAAAATCAATTTTGAGAATCATCCCTTCTTTTACCCACATATTTTAAATTGAATTTACATACGTACATGCAGTGGCCAACAGCTTATTTCGTGCAGTAAAATAAAACAACTTCGTCGTTATTGCGGCTAAGCTAAGCTAAATATTAAAAAAATTTAAACGCAGTATTTTAGTTAGGAATTTGTATTAGACAAAAAATTAAATTCCTAACTATAAAAACAAAGAAGTTATATAACAAAACCCCCAAATCACCCTTTTTTTGGCCAGCAGCTTATGTCATATTGCCATATCTTTCACGATCTGGGCGAGGAGTTCCGTTAAGAGGATCATCTGACACCCTTCTATCCATGATCCCTTCCAAAAAAACCAGTTGCTTTCTTTACAAGGTACAATTCGGACGTGATCACTGACGTGATCACTGCCAATTTGTTTGACCTGGGTTCTAGATGTTGGTTATCCAAACACAACTGGATCAGATTTTCATTTGAAATTATAAAAATTTTCGAAGAAAAATTAAAAATGTATTGTTTTTAAATCAAATGAAAGACGGTATGTTCGCCGGCGACCAAGTACAGTGATGAAAACCCAAACACCCAAAACTGCGGTCAAGCATGGCAGTGGTCACGTCACTGTTTGGGTTTGAATTTTACCTTTTAGGGAGCATGGATACTAGAGTGTACCTGATCCTCTTGGAGAAACACCTCGTCCAGATCGCGAAAGATATGACATTACGCGGTCATTGTCCATTTAGCCTACACAGCGATCCGTACCACATTAAAGGCATTGGGAAGATTTGTTTCGTCTGGAGATGCCCCCATGTGGTGCACAGTCACCAGACATAAATGTCACCAACAATTTTTGGTTGATTTTGGACCAAAACATAAGAAAAGGCCAAATAGACACGAAAAAACGAGTTCATGGAGGAGTGGGTAAAAATAACCACACCAATGAATTTTTTGTCATTGATAATAGTGGGTGGCCATACCAAATATAAATTTAAAAATTTTGGTTACTCTCATGTGTTAATAATACTTTGTCATAAGGTGTTTTGAATAAGCTATGAACCTAAGAACTGCTCTTGTTTCAGTATTCAACCACTAATACATTTTGAAAATGACCAGCAAATATATAAATTCATATCATGTTTGTTACATATTTATGGTTAAACATTTATGGTTCTATCTTTTGTAGTTCACTTGATATGTAGCCACAAAGTTTTTGTCAGGCTGTGGTTGAAATAAGTTAGGAGCCACTGTATATTCTGGTTGCATAAAAGTTACTCCAATCCATATGCACTGAATTGGCGAAAATGTGTTTCGGCCACCCCTTCGAGCCGGGTATTTATAGTCGAGACACCCCAAAGGGTTAGCCATTAAAGTTACCTGTCGCGCCCATATGGTCTTAAAATATACATTTTAAAATATGAATGCTTTGCTTGGTTTAAACAATATTTTTAATACTTACGATATAGTATGTACATACATATGTCAAATTATAGGGTCCGCCCTAAACATAACCTACATATGTATATTCATATATGTATGTATATTCATTTAAAGCAATACATTTTGACTTTTTTCAGTATCCCGTCTAATGAGTTCATCGGCGAGCGGCTCAATGGGCCATATGGGAAATATGAGTGGATTAGCAGCATGCAGCGTGAGTGATACAAAACCACTACAATTTCCTTTGGCACAGCGAAGAAAACGTCGAGTTTTATTTACCCAAGCTCAGGTTAGTAAGATATGTACATATGTATGTATACAAACAATTTTAAGCCTTTAATCAGAATTCGATTAAGTGATTATACATACATACATATGTACGACCATTTCGGTAATAACAAGGAATGAAAAATTACGTTAACAGAATATAAAAAATAAACGTATATTTTAATAATAGATCTTAAATGCTTAAAAATTTATGTACATACATATGTACATTTTAAGAAAAAAAAGAGCTACCATACACATTATATGTACATATTCAAATTTACTCAATTTGCATTTGTATAAACATATACATATATGTATAAATATACACATATATATACATAAATATATACATATACACACATATATGCTTACCAAACGGTAGTATGAAGCGTATGGCATGGACAAACATACATTTGCACAATGTAAACACAAACTCATAAAAATATTTGTATTTATTTTAGACTTCAAGTGCACAGTAAATATGAAATACGTTTTCCAATATAACGTTTTTAATATTTGGAGTTTTACTTGCAAAAACCTCGCATCAATAAATAAATAAATTTGTTGACGAGTAATTGTAAAGGAAACGAACTTTGGTACATGTTACCCACATGACCATTGAATGAATAATGCATACGTTTACGAGAGTCGGCACGCATAAAATATTTTATAATTAAATTGGCAGAATAGTTATTTATAATATTACCGCTTTGGATTTCCATTTTTTATAACAGTTGTTACACTTTGACATGAACTTAAATTTTACTACTGCAAACAGTGAAACGTGTGCTTTACTAAATTAAGCTAGACTTTTAAGACTTCCTAACTGTATTAACTAAAAACAAAAAAATATATACGATATTCACGAATATTTCTTTACGTATCCTAAGGTTTATGAACTGGAAAGAAGGTTTAAGCAGCAAAGATACCTCTCTGCACCTGAACGAGAACATTTGGCCAGTCTTATTCATTTAACACCAACGCAGGTTTGTAAATTTCAATGCCTCATTTCTTTATATGCCGTTACTTTATGTTTGAAGCTAATAAATATATATCTAATAATGGGTTTCTAAAATAATTTGAGTATTTAAAAAATTTACCTTCGATCTGAATTTTACATAATATGTTATATGAACACTTTCAATACACATACTTGCCTATTTTATTAAACATACAAAATTCGCGTAACCATAAAATTATACAAATATTATTGTAAACATTACAAAACAAAAACTAACGATATATACATATTAGAAGTAAAAAAATTGGGTGATTAAGAAAAAAACATATATATTAGTTGCCATTTACATACACACATACATACATATATGGCCTGTGATGTGCTCTTATTAAAAAATACTCCCACGTTAACTGATATGCAGCCAAAATTTATATTATCTTAATCTTTTTTCAATTTGTTGAAAATGTTTCTGCTATAAATTTACGGTACATTCAATAATTTTGTAAAGACCAGTAATGAAATAAAGTTTTTATTAATAAGCTAAGCAATCACGATTATACATCAATGTCTTTCATTGCATGTATGTACATACGTATGACCACATTCTTATAGTTTTATAATTTGGGATTTTACTACCTCACATTAACACAATGTGCATGCCTATTATTTGTAAAGAGCATGATCAAACAATGGCCACTCCTCAATACAATTTAGGGGTGAGTTTAAAATGTATTATTTTTTCATTGTTCCTTAATGCATTTTTATCTTTCAAAAACAGCCACTGTTCTGAATACACACTTTTTATTTGCTTTATTAAGGGAGAATCAGCATCCGTGTTTATGTGGGTAGGCACTGAATGAATTCTCACATACATTGTATATTTGAAGGGTGACAACACAATTCAAATGTTTTTATTGTTATAACACGTCGCATCTTAACCATTTGTGCACACCGCAAAAGTAATTGCTTAACCTAATGACAATTATGTGTTAAGTGGTAGTCATTGTTCTTATAATTCTCTATATTTGATCACTGAAGTAAATATTGTTTTCCTTATTTATGGTACTACATACTACTTCTAAAACTATCTATTATAAAACTATTTGTCTACATTCAAATTAAATATTAGTACAATTCAAAATATTGAGTTTTTTGTATATATCTTCATTTCCAAAAAAAAAACAAAAAAAAACTATGAAATCAATAAAAACGCCATAGAATAAAACAAAATGAATAACTTTAATTGCTTACAGTAAAAACCACTAACAAGAAAATATAAAAGGAAAAATTTTGTTATAGCAAAAAGTATTCGTACAGGTCTAATTTTCTAATAGTTTTACGTAAATCTAGCATACTGCAAAACGGAAATTTAAATATGTTTTTAGCATAGCCAATATCTATAATCTTTCTTACCTGTTAACTTTATTAATTTACAGTTGCTTCTGTACTGAAAAATTTTTGAAATGCAGTAAAGCTTCAAATACCCATTTTGCGATGCATTATTAAGAAGTGATTTTCCCAAAACCAGCTTATTCTTTAGTGTTAATAAAATTTAATTAATGCAAACGTCATACTTGTATATACATTATTATTATTTTACTTTTTTGTTCGGTTGTTTTTACTTTTTGAGATATAAACGCGCCCCTTTTTTGGTACATACAATTTACTAGCCATTTTTTTTTTAAATTAAACAAAAAATTTTTTCTTTAACTTCCATCCATTGCTTTTAAATTTGGTTTATTTCGCCTTTTTCTTATTCAAGCAAAAAAATAATTTGCCCTCTCCTTAATATTAATTATTTCGTAGGTAAAAATTTGGTTCCAGAATCACAGGTATAAATGCAAGAGGCAAGCTAAGGAAAAGGCAATGGCTGAGCAAAATCAACACAACCAGGTAAGTTGAAGAAATATATAATAAATTAAATAAATAATTAAAAATGTACAGTGGACGATTTATAAGTTATACAGTTTCAGTAAATTCTAGATAAGTGCGGTTGATTAATAATTGGTTAATTTGGTTGCAAAATTTTTTGAAGTAATGAAAAAAATACGTTCAGTATCGATTTCAGATAGAATAATAAAACAAGAGAATATCAACATTTAGAAGAATAAACTGGTTGAAAATAAAAATATGTGCATGGTATCTCCTGATTTCCAGTTGCATAAATGTTAAATATGTATGCTTTTCTTCTGCAGACACTATTTTATGGAAATCTAATTAAAAATATATATAAATCAACCACTGAATATTTTAATGAATATTGGAATGAAATTAATACAATGACAGGAAATTTTTGATAATAAGGATCTCCTGGTTTCTTATGTGGGGCCAAAGAAATAAAAATCCATTTAACGTCAGACTTTTTGGTTGTGGTTACGAAAAAGGTCCATTAATATATTTGTCTTAGTAAAGTGTATATCATTAGAGGTAAACAATGGGTATCATAGCCAAAGTGAACATCCGAATTAAAATAATCTCACACAATTTAAGTCAAGCAATTTCGCGAAAGGGTGTTGGTCTGCTTACCAAAGCGACTAACCCACTGCCCTGTGAAATTTAGTAGCTCAGATTACTCGCCCTAAAATCCTCATGTCTTTCAAGTAACACTTTTGTAATACTAGGCGAAAACACGTCTCAATGGGAAATATTTTTATTTAGAAACGTAAATTTTCAATATTTTTTTGAATTACTATTATAGATTTAAAAAATCATTGCTTATTATTCTCTGTAAATTGGAGTCGACCACCAGTAGTTCCGAGATCCCAAAAATACTTAGGCACCCGAATACTTAACATATCTAAGAAAGCAAATGATGTAAGAAAGCAAATGAAGTCAGTCATTTCCAGCGTTTCAAGCGATGTAGGTAGCGCATTCAATATAATCATAACAGATAATATTTTGACTATTAATACATACATATATTAAACAATATAGAAATGTTTTAGAAACGACTCGAGTTACGGGGATAGACCTAAGTGTAAAGAAGGAAAGATACAAGAAAACTATTAGAAGCTTGAATAAATTTAAAAGGATTTTTATTTTCCGTTTTTGAGCACTTATTAAAAACAAGTAGACACGCTGTAGTCGAGATTTCTCGACAACGAGATACCATGTACCTCTCTTGCCGTTGCCGTGGGTAGGGGTGGGTAAAACTTTAATTGGCCATATCTTCTATATTTATTGTCCGATCTGAACGTAATTTTGCATGCACGTGTTTGGCGATCACTAAGCTTAGCACGCCTAAAATTATGTCTGTAGCTTTTACCATTCTGGAGATATCGATTTTTTTGCGAATACGAGGGCGGAAAGGGGCGTGGCAAAAATCTGGAAATGGCATTATCTGCATAATAGTTAAACGGTCCTAATGCAAAAAGAAACAGGTCTCTAGCTCTTATTTTGTCCAAGTTATCGAAGAAAATGCAGTTTTATGCAAATTACGAAGGCGGAAAGGGGCGTGGCAAAAATTTGAAATAAACTCGACCTGCGTACATATATAACGGACCTAAAGCAAAAAGAATTACACCTCTAGCTCTCACCATCTCCGAGAACGAGGTGTTCATACATACAGACGGACAGACAGACAGACAGACAGACAGACAGACAGACAGACGGACAGACGGACATGGCTAGATCGACTCGGCTATTGATGCTGATCAAGAATATATATACTTTATAGGGTCGGAAACGCTTCCTTCTCCCTGTTACATACTTTGCACAAACTTAATATACCATTTGTACCTTACGGTACATGGTATAAAAATCGGTACTACGGATTTTATTCAACGTACTGTTCATAATTAGATACGACATTTTCCCATCTCACTAGAAGCATCCGGAATCCATGTCTTTTGAGGCGATCCACGAATGGATCCATTTTTTGGTATCCTCGTACGTTGTGAAGTGCTGCTCAGCCAAACCGTGCGTCATCGATCTGAAAAGGTGATAGTCAGAAGGGGCTATGTCTGGGTTGTACGGCTGCTGGGGTAGGACTCCCATTTTAATGGCTACAAGTACGTTTTCACCGGCCTAGCAATATGTGGACGAGCGTTATCATGCTGTAGAATCACATTGTCGTGACTATCGTGGTATTGTAGCCTTTTTTCTCTGAGTCGCGATCCCCAGTGATCGTTTCATTTGGTTTTAGCATCTTATAATACACGACACCTAGCTGTTCCGACCAAATACACAACAGGAGCTTGGCACCATGGATATTCGGCTTTGCTGTCGTCATGGAGTCACGTCCGGGTAGCCCCTATGATCTTTTTTTGTTTTTTGGATTATCATAATAGATCCACTTTTTATCACCAGTAACAATGCGGTGCAAAAAACTATTCCTTTTATGCCTTGAAGCAGTTGTTCGCACATGCAGAATCGCCGTTCAACGTCTCTCGGCTTCAGCTCGTACGGCACCCAGTTTCCTTGCTTTTGGATCATTCCAATGGCCTTTAGACGTTTGCTGACCGTTGATAAGTCGACTCCTAATGATTCTGACCATTCTTGCTGAGTTTGACACGGGTCATCATTGAGTAATGCCTCCAAATTTTGATCTTCGAACTTTTTTGGTTGGCCTTGACGCTCCTTGTCTTTCGTGTCAAAATCACCATTTTTTAACCGACGCAACCAGTACTCACAAGTAGAAATCAATGGAGCATAGTCCCCGCAAGCCTAAGCAAGAGTACGTTGTACTTCAACAGCTTTTTTCTTTAAATGGAAGCACAGAAGTAATAGTTATGATGTTGTTGGCGCAGTACCTTAGCACACATGAAGGTACTCCATCAGGACCTGGCAAGAATATTGGTTTTACCCGCATGGGCGCGCCGGCTAACTTATGTGGTTGTCTATATCCGTAACAATAAGCCAATAAACAAGTGACTAGCGTCTGGTGACAAAGCGATGAATAAGATCACTTGGATGTCTTCTTATTGCCAATCATATACAATCATATACAAGAAAAAATATAAAGATTTAATGGTAACATACGGGCTTATAACAAATAATTCATATCTTCTACAATAATTACAAATGTATATCTTTAAATTATGCAATTTTAGTCTGCCAGCTCTCCACGACGTGTTGCGGTTCCAGTCCTTGTTAAGGATGGCAAGCCTTGTTCTGGAAGTAATAATACAGGCCAAACTCAACCGCATGGAAATACCGCGACGCCATCAGCAAATAACAGTAGCGCAAGCAGTAACGGCAACACCAATACCGGTGGAGTTTCAATAACACCAAATGTCACGAGTGGTCTCAACCTTATAACAAGCGAAGCTCCTAACTCACATTCGCCTGATACGTCATCTTCTCTAATAGCCAGTTATGGGACTGTTGGAGGTTCCAATGTTGCTATGTTACAACAGCCCTGTAATAATACTATAATGTCAAACAGCTTAGCAATGGCGTACAGAAACCAAAATAATTTTATTTCTAATGGACATCAGCAGCAATGTGGAGGGTATTTACCTTTACAAGGCAGAGCATGGTAAATAAAAAAGATTGAACCCGCTTAAATAATTTAAAGTGTACTCTCTCGGTTTTTAATGTAAAAGATAATAGAGAATATCCCCTAATAGTGTTCCGCTGAAATAATCTTAATAAAAAATACGAAACAATACAGTAAGCTTAAAATAAATAGATGCAAGCAAATATTTATTTGGTTGCTGTAAATGTGTCCGGAACATAGTGGCTATAGCAATTACATATTTTATTGGATACAAATTTCATTTAATGAAATATTTGCATAATAAAATTCAAAAGATAAACATCAATAGAACAAATATATTTTATAAATTGTCGATCAGTAATTCGTAATATAGGTTAATCCGGATGACCTCTCCTTGAAAGGAAAGTGTCGCGCATAGACTATTTTGGTCCTTTGAGATAATGCGTAATAAAACAACGTATAAATTTAAGTGTATATACATAGGACAATATATTTAATAAAGATTCGTAATGAATTACATATGTATAATCTTTTAATTATTGGATCAGATCTTCTGTACCTTCAGAATATTCTAAAATATTAATTTATTGCAGCGGTAGGGAGCCCTTGGCTTTTTCGGCTCCCAGTGCTCCCAAAAACAAAAAGCTTTGAAAGTCTCGAACGAAAGAAATCGAATTGTGCACGTCATCTGAAGTTGACGGTGAAAAGGAAATGTGTGAAATTACACAAACAAAATATGTAGAACCCAAAAATCGGACAGAGACCCTTTTTTTTGCCTGCTCCCAAGATGAAAATTTGTGCCCATCGCTGATTTATAGCGATCACTGGCCTAATTTAATTGCTCAAATGCTAGTATGTCCATATAATTTTGACATTTAAGCGAAACGGACTTGTTTGTACTCGTACAATGTACTTGAAGGTACGTATAAATCGTATATTAAATTTGTGTAACAGACAGAAGTATACACATACAACCACATAATGTATAAATATGCATACATATATACAACTATATTTTTAATCAGCATTAACAACCGAGTCGATCGAATCAAGCCCGACTTTATGTATTTAAAATTTAATCATTCTTCGAAATGGTAGCAACTGGATATATAATTTTTTTAACTTTGTGCAAATGTATGTAACAAGCAGAAGGAGGCGTCTCCGATCCCACAGAGTGTATAAGTACAATATAGCCACGCCCCTTTTTGCATTCTCATAAATCTTTACATTCCTTAGCTCATGTATGCATACTATATGTGACCTAACTTGGACAAAATAAAATCTAGTTATGTATTTCTTTTTGCATTTGGACAATTTGACACAAACGCAGATAATGTTCATAAGTCCATATTTTTACCACGCCCCTTCCGGCCTTCAGAATTAGCCAAAAAGATATCTCCGAGATGGTAAAAGTTAGTGATAAAATTTGTGTTGAGCTGAGTCCGCATGATCGTTTAACATACATATGCATACGTCTAGATCGGGAAATAAATATAGAAGATGTACAATCTTACCACGCCTCTTTTTGGCTCCGGCATGCCGCTGCAAACTCCCGATGACGTAATTAAATCCGCCTTAGCTCATGTATGCATACATACATACAGAGGTGCACATCTGTTTGGAGGGGCCGTGGCGCTCGGTTTTTTTATTTGAGCCTCGAACTGGACCAGGCGATCAGTGACCGCAACTGGGTAATTTTTGTGACTGAACTCGTATTGACAGCCAGTAAACGAATGCTCGGATGAACGGGTCTTACTAGAGCGACTCTGGGAGAAGCGGACTTTGGAAGCGCAGTCTTAGTATGGTCTTAGTATGGCTTGCCATTTGAAGTTAATACTGAGGACTCGATTTTTGGACGTCCTTAAGGGAACAAAGCCTGGACGGTTGGACTACCCCTTTTATACCATGTACCTTAAGGTACAAACTTTGTGCAAATGTATGTAACAGGCAGAAGGAGACATCTCCGACCCCATAAAGAATATATATTCTTGATCAGCATTAACAGCCATGACCGTCCGTCTGTCAGTCTGCATGTATGAACACCTCGTTCTCGGAGATGGTAAGAGCAAGAGGTGTAATTACTTTTGATTTTCATGTGTTATTATTGCAGGCAAAGCAAGTTTATTTCAAATTTTTGCCACTCCCCTTTCCGCCCTCGTGTGGTAAAAGCTAGAGGCATAATTTTAGTCCGTTAAGTCCACTAAGTCCAAACACGTACAGAGCGGACAATAAATATAGGAGATATGGCCAATTAAAGTTTTACCCACCCCTTCCCACGGCAACAGCATTCCGCACATGCTGGGGTAACGTCATCCGTCTCTTCTTTGACTTCAATTCGTTCGCACGTGTATACATACAGAAGTGTGTGTATGTATGCACAATGCATAAAGGAGTGCATGTATGTGTGCACGTGCTGCCGAAAATTTGTGAATTATTAAATTATTAAAACTACTATAATTAAATTCAACACATAGGTAATATTAAAAAAATACTTTTTTAACTAGCTAGTTGATTAAAAACTTATAAGAAATTAAAAAAAAAAACATTAATAAAAAAAATAACATTAAAAAAAATGAGTTCAGCAAGATATTTAATATGAGTTTAAGAATAAAATATTATCGATTGCCTTAGGAGCTAGACGGTTTTGCTTATCTGTTATGGTGGTGCCTGTCAATGAAAATGCGCGCTAAGCCGCGCAATTTTAAATCAGAATTTATACCCATATACAGGTACCTCAAGCGTCAACATAAGACAGGTGCCAGCAAAGTCAGGTACTCAATTTTCATCATTGCGAATTTTTCTATGCGTACGGTACTGGATAATTTTTTCGCAGCAGGTCAAAAAGATTCAAGCTATAATAACAACAAGGCAAAAATCACAAGCAGTGGCCGTCCTTTCGGTGATTCCTTAGATACGTTGCAAGCCTAACATTGTGTACCTGGGCCAGCAAGTATTACCCGAGTGCTTTTGTTAACGGGCCTTACGGGTGTTTCCATTAGACTTTTGCATGGGTGTATTCATTTGTAGCATGCTAGCTATGTACAGTAGTATAAGTTCTTAAAATACTGCACCCATTCTTTATTACTGTACATTTCTTTTTTTTACTTCCATCATGAAAAAAATGCATCAAAAAATTTATCAAATTTTTTGTTTGTGATATCTATATCTGTATGTATACACTTGCTGCTTTTGCACGCATACATACACTTCTGTATGTATACACGTGCGGATTGATCGAAGTCTAAGAAGACCCAGCATGTGAAGCGTCATGCCGTTGCCTTGGGATGGGGTGGGTAAAACTTTAATTCGTCATATCTTTTTCGATCTGAAAGTAATTTTGCAAGTACGTGGTTGACGATCAGTGGACTTAGCGGTCTTAAAATTATGCCTCTAAGATATCGATTTTTTGCAAATACGAGGGCGCAAAGATGCGTGATAGTTATGGGCCAATTGCAAAGGCGGAAAGGGGCGAGGATAAAATGTGAAATAAACTTGATCTACAATAATAACACACCAAAATCAAAAAGAATTACACCTCTAGCTCTTACCATCTCCGAGAACGAGGTGTTCATACATACGGACAGACAAACGGACTGATGGACAAACGGACGTGGCTAAATCGACTCTGCTGTTGATGCTCACTATGAATATACATACATATGTATATACTTTGTGAGGTCGGAGACGTCTCCGTCTGCCTGTTACATACATTTCCTCAGAGTTCATATACAATTTGTACCTTAAGGTACATGGTATAAATATGTCTCGCGCGCCGAGTGAGAGCCTATAGAATATGTAGAATAAAAAAGTACATATCTAAAACTCCTGAAAATGTCACTGGCTCATTGACGAACGCTCACCTCTAAAGCTAGAATATTAAGTTATGAGGTTGTTCAATTCTATAGGTACCGAAATATTGACGAACGCTCACCTCTAAAGCTAAAATATAAAGTTATGAGGTTGTTCAGTTCTATAGGTACTGAAATACGTCTGTGAGCTATGGGGTACGCTTGTCAGTGTACCTTCAGCGAGATAAATCCAAAATATTAAGAATATTCACCTTGGTGCATCTTTGTATATAAAAATCCAAAAGGTCTTGCAGTACAACAACATACCGCCATGCTTTACCGTCGCCTTCAGGTATTTGTTTTCAAGGTCTGTATTGGGCTTCCTTCACACATAAGTTCGTCCATCCGACCCAAAAATGTTGAATTTGGACTTATTAGCAAAAAAATACGTCGTTCCAGAATCCAATATCCTTTTTAATGTGTTCCTTTAAGCGGGTGTCTCTATTTTTTTTATTTATTTATTTACATGGCGGTGGCCATGTTATGGTTTGGGCCTGTATGGCTGCATCTGGGGTCGGAAACTTAGTTTTCATTGAAGGAACAATGGATGCTAAAATGTACCTAAACATTTTAAAAGAAAATTTGCCACAAAGCGCTGATAAATTGGGAATACTGGACCGATTCAGATTTTACCAGGACAACGACCCCAGGCACACTGCTACCAATGTGAAGCTTTGGTTGGTCTGGAACTGTCCACACGTAGTAAAAACCCCAGCTCAGTCTCTAGACCTGAACGTAATAGAGAATTTGTGGGAGATTTTGGACCAGGCGATCCGGAAATGAAAAATAAGCAACAAAAATGAGCTGAAGATTGCCTTACTGGCGGAGTGGAGGAAAATTCCGGTTGAAACCACAAAAAAATTTGTGGAATCAATGGGAAACCGTCTAAAAGCCGTTAAAAAACAAAAGGGAGGCCCAACCAAATATTAGATTTAAGAATTTTATATTTTATAATAGTTTTAAGTATTTTCACGAAATAAGCTTCGACGCCAGAAGTGCCTTGTTTTTTTAGTTTTGTATGAAAAGTTTTTTTGTTTTTGTAGATTAGTAAGTTTTTTTTGTTCCTATTAGTTAATAAAGAGTTTATTCAAATTGATATCTTTTCTATTTTGGCTGCAATGTTGATTTAAAATTTTATTTTGTTCTTGCACAAAATAAGCTTCGAGCCACTGTAGGTGTTGTTGCAGTTCTCCCTGTTACATTATATCCTTCATTCTAAGAAGCGTGTATAAATTTTTATTTGCATTATCTTTTAATTTGTTCATTAAAATAACAAAAAAAAACTTGTAATAAAATAACAAGTAGGAACGCTGTAGTCGAGATTTCTCAACAACGAGATACCATGTACCTCTTTTCTTTATTAACAATTTCTTTGTATTTATTTTTATTTTTGTCTAATAATTCACATACATACTTCTGTATGTATTGTGCATACATACACACACTTCTGTATGCAAACGAATTGAAGTCAAAGAAGAAACGGATGACGTCACCCCAGCGTGTGCGGCATGCCGTTGCCTAGGGAAGGGATGGGTAAAACTTAAATTGGTCATATCTCCTATATTTATTGTCCGCTCTGTACGTGTTTGGACTTAGTGGACTTAACGGACTAAAATTATGCCTCTAGCTTTTACCACACGAGGGCGGAAAGGGGAGTGGCAAAAATTTGAAATAAACTTGATCTGCCTGCAACAATAACACACCAAAAGCAAAAAGAATTACACGCCTATCTCTTACCATCTCCGAGAACGAGGTGTTCATACATACAGACAGACGGACGGACGGACGGACAGACGGACAGACGGACATGGCTATATCGATTCGGCTTCAAGCATTGAACACCACTTAAATATGATCACTCATTTAAGACATATAAGATGGGGCATGTACCGCGGTTAAGCCCGCGACCCACGCAAACTCAAGTGCTAGTAGTAAAATGTAATATCATACGAAATAGATAGTTCTATGCGTTGAATAGTTTATGTACTGAAACACTCCTATTTGTATATAGAATGTTTTATTTTATGTGTTTTTTCTTAGTATAATGCTTAAATATAAAACACGTTGAACAGCCAACTTAATGGTTATAAAATTCAAATAGGATTGTGTTTAGCTTTTACTATGTCGAAATATGTCGAGTCAAATACAGTTTTTTGCAAATTGAGGACAAAAAGAGACTTTGCAAAATTAAAAAAAAACAAGTAGAAACGCTGTAGTCGAGATTCCTCGACAACGAGATACCATGTACCTCTCTTGCCGTTGCCGTGGGAAGGGGTGGGTAAAACTTTAATTGGTCATATCTTCTATATTTATTGTCCGATCTGAACGTAATTTTGCATGCACGTGTTTGGCGATCAGCAGACTTAGCAGACCTAAAAGTCTCTAGCTTTTACCATTTTGGAGATATTCTTTTTTTTTGCAAATACGAGGGCGGAACGGGGCGTGTCAAAAATCTGCAAATGACATTATCTGCATAATAGTTAAACGGTCGTAATGCAGAAACAGGTCTCTAGCTCTAATTTTGTCCAAGTTATCGAAGAAAATACAGTTTTATGAAAATTACGAAGGCGGAAAAGGGCGTGGCAAAAATTTGAAATAAACTCGACCTGCGTACACATATAACGGACCTAAAGCAAAAAGAATTACACCTCTAGCTCTTACCATCTCCGAGAACGACGTGTTCATACATACAGACGGACGGACGGACGGACAGACGGACATGGCTAGATCGTCTGGGCTGTTGATGCTGATCAAGAATATATATACTTTATAGGGTCGAAAACGCTTCCTTCTCCATGTTACATACTTTGCACAAACTTAATATACCATTTGTACCTTACAGTACATGGTATGAAAACTTGATATGCTTACATGCACCGCGGCCCATCACGAAGAACGACGGATTCATATATGTATACGAACAGATGGACATGGCTAGATCGACTCGGCTTTTGATGCTAATTTAACGCTGGTTTAACTTCGTTATTATTTATTCAAAAATCATCTAATGTAAGGCGATACAAAATTTTTCCCACAGTTTAAAATAATAAAAAATACACGATCTCAGCAGGACTTGTATTTTCAGTTGACTGATTACATAAGTTTGAAAGTACTGTAATATACTTACATTATAAAGGCGAGGGCAAATTTAAGTGGGTAGAAAGAGCAATCCAATTTCAACCCCCAATGACGGTTAATAGGGGTATATTATTTGAAATTCATCGTTATCAGGTTATGATTGTAAACAGCTGCTTACTTTATAGGTTTTATCACCAACGATTTGTAATTCTCTTTGTTTTTGTTGGATAAATGAAATAGTACGTCTTAAAAAAAAATAATTATACATATACGTTTTGTTACAAAATTTGAATATATGTACATAAAATACCCAAAATGACAAAGTTACGCTTTTACGTCTAAATAAATATATTGACTTAATGAATTGGAATCCAATATTAAATAATTACCTTCGCAAACTCTGCAATAATATGATATTAGCCCTATTATCATAAACTTTTGAAAAAAAGGAACATATAGGAGAAGGTAATTAAGACTGGTGCACAGTGATCGATTTTGCAAATCCAGCAGCTAAAAAATGAAAAATTACAATTTGGCATCCACCAATAATTATTCAAATTTTTAAAAATATTAGTAATTGATTATCGAAGCAATTGTGGACTGAAATTGTTTGATCTTCCACCTTTATGTTAATATTTCCGACGGATTCGAGTAAATTATAAAAAAAAAACAAAGTGATTTTGTTGATAAGGCTGCACAATTTGTAATGACTCTCATACAATATTTAACAATTTAAAAAATGTTGATTTGAAAGCTAACAAGGAACACTTGCTTAAATATAGTCTTTCTATGCTTCATACGTGAATCATCCGATGCTTTGAGTGCAATGAAATGCGGATCATTAATAAAGAAATGGCCAATCCCCGGAGCCGATGAAGCCATTTGTTGATTGACATCACTAGGCCAAACAAAGTTGTAACGAATGTGGAGACCAGGAGAGGCCAGAACGAATTCGTCCAAGTTCGGCGTTGGAATTACAAGAGGAGAAAAAATAAAGGTAGTTGTCGATTACACGCATCTAATTTCACATCGCCTTTTTCTTGTCGCAAGGTTTTTTAATTTTTTTTATCAATTAACGCGTTCCGTTAATTTTTAAATTCTGTTGATAATCCTATGATGGGTTTTGGAAACACCAATAACGGAAATTCGGCAAGGAAATGGTTTCAACGACTACATTAGAGGCCTAAATAATGACCTTATAAAAAGATGAATCATATATTACGCACTGTCCGGCAAACTGAAGAATTATTTGATGATAAAGACTCATGGTTTTTTTTTTTATACGATTTATAGAATATTAATTCACGGGACAGAACTGTTTCCCATCCCATTGACATGATGCCCGCGGAACCACTTAAAGTGTCAAATATACACATCAGGAATTGCACCAGGAATTATAAAATAAACTATATCAACAAAAATTTCTTAACGAATACTATGGACAGTTTAATGCATGAATTAATATTTAACTAACCCTTTGATATATTAATATTAAAAATAGTATTTATTGTTTAAAAAAAAGCATATGTAGCTCGATGAAAAAGTCAAATTCCGAATAATTTATTTAAACTACACTTTTTTAACAACAAACCAAAATATAAAAAAAATATTTTCAAATATGTATAATTTTTTTAGTTATACATTTTTATACCATGTACCATATATTATACCATATATTAAGTTTGGGCAATGTATGTAACAGGGAGAAGGAAGCGTTTCCGACCCTATAAAGTATATATATTCTTGATCAGCATCAACAGCTGAGTCGATCTAGCCATGTCCGTCTGTCTGTCTGTCCGTCTGTATGTATGAACACGTCGTTCTCGTAGATGGTAAACGCTAAAGTTAGGTCCGTTATATGTGTACGCAGGTCGAGTTTATTTCAAATTTTTGCCACGCCCCTTTCCGCCTTTTTAATTTGCGTACAACTGTTTATTTATTTATTTATTTATTTAAAGCTAACAAATAGTATAAAACTAAGAGCTAACTCGACTAAGAGCCAGAGCAGCTAAGGCCTTCGGCTCACAGTACAATTAATATTATGTTACAAGTGAATTACATACAAGATATGTTAGTATTTAAATTTTGTAATAGATTTTGTAATGTACTATTGAGGAATTTAATTATGTTTTCGGAGTTAATATTTGTGGGGTTGGCTAATGTGTTAATAGGGTTGTGGAGAAATGTGGAACGATGTGTGTTAAGGGCGGGGCAGGAACAGGTAATATGGTGTATGTTCACCTGAGCATTGTTGCACAATGGGCACAGGCTGCTTTTTGTTCTGTCAAGGTAGTGAGCGTTTGTCAAATATGTGTGTCCAAGTCTAAGTCGTGTGATGATGATTTGATTTCTTCTGCTTATGGGGGAATTTAAAAAGGGTTGGATTGAAGTATGCATTGAAGTATATACAACTGTATTTTCTTCGATTACTTTGATAAAATAAAAGCATTAAGTCCGTTTAACTATTACGCAGATAATGCAATTTTTGGAATTTTGCAAAAATATTGATATCTCCGAAATGGTAAAAGCTAAAGACATAATATAAAGTCAGCTAAGTCCGCAGATCGTTAAACACGTGCACGTCTAGATCGGTTAATAAATATAGAAGATAGCCATTGTGGACCTTAACGATACAGGTTGTTGATGGCGTTGATTACTACAGTTGCCAGAAACTTGCTCGGGTCTAGTTTTCCCAATTCTTTCAACGATTTGAAGGTCGGTGCATTCAAGTAACGCTATCGTTTCATGATAAGGGCTGGACAGAGACAGAGGATACGCCTACACCCGTTATTCCCTGTTAGAAAGTTGTATGGGAGGGTAACTTCGGTAAACTGCCGCCCCTACTGCTTCGAACATCTTTGAACCGTCCGTCAAGCTCGCCAAAATCACAGTGTCCATACTTCTGCACTGCAAGCTGACCCCGTGCACATAAGAAATAGGCCGTCTTCCTTGCCGTCAGGTGCGCTTGTATATGTATTGGGTATATTCCCAGAATCGTTTCTGGTGCCCTTGTTAACATAATACCGGTGGTGCAGAGTAGCGCGTGTCTCTGTGGCCTTTCAGGTATGTAAACTTATCCGTTGCTTTCCACCATACAGAACCCCATAGAGAAGGACAGGTCGCACAACCGAAGCCAAACTTTCATCCTTAATTGGGTATGAACCAACTGATTTTCAGCTATTATCTTTCTTAACCATAAGATTTCTGAAATCTTCTCTAAACTGGATCAGAAGGTTTGACTCTGGCTTCATTGTATTCATTCCATACATGAATCCGTTTATGTGAGTCGTCCTTCCGAGATGTTGCGGATACTACTGTCACGTCCGCATCCTCCTGCTCATTTGTGTCTTTTAGTTTCAATCTGGAGAGCTCGGTGATTCTGATATTCCCCTCTACTTCTCCAGCTTTCAGTGGGTTATTGTTTTTGTTCTCCGGGTGGCGCTTCTAATGCGCCACTTCAGCTGATTATCAGTATTATTTAATCCAATTTTTGCTCAAATGAATATATAATAAATTGTGGAGTCTTCTAACTTTTTTTTCATTAGTAAGCCATACGGGTTGCCAGGTACCCCTTTAAGCCTTTTTCTATTTTTTCAGTTTTTCTATTTTTCTATTTTTTCAGTTTCGGTACCGCTTTGTGGGATCAGGTTGACGAACTTATAGACTACCTACGGGCAGTCAGAGATTTGAAAACGCAGTCTCGAGAAGGATGGGTCACACAAACGCAGTTTGTATACGCGATAAGCAACAACTCGTGTTGAAGATACATTTGGCTCACATTCGGTTTATGTGAGTGAAAGCTTAATACGAGGGTGGTTTGATAAGTCCGTGACTTTATGAATGCAAAAATTTTTTTTTGGCAAAAAAACATTTTTTTTTTCTACATAATCTCCTTTTAGCTCGATACATTTAGTCCAGCGTTTTTCAAATTTTTTTGATAATAGGATTTCAAAATAATAGGATTTCCCAAGGCTCCCAAAATAGGTGTTCGTTTCGGTAATGACTTCTTCATTAGACTCGAATCTCTCAAAACCATTTCTTTAGGTTTGGAAACAGATAATAGTCGCAGGAGGCTAAATCTGAAGAATATGCTGGATAAAGAAGCAATTCGTACCTCATTTCGAGGATTTTGGCCATCTTGATTGAACAAGTGTGCACACGTGCATTGTTTTGATGGACCAGCACTTTCTTCTTCGCCAAATGCGGCTGTTTTGGCTATAAGACAACGTCGGATCTGTTTGAAAGCTTTAAATATTATTCGTCGGTGTTTGTTTTAGCTTTATCGAAATAATCCATGTGAATGACACCGCGTGCATCCCAAAAAAATGTGGCCATGACCTTGTAGGATGACAGACTCGGTTTTGCCTCCTTTGGTCCACGTTTACCCCAGCAACCCACTTTTTCGGCTGTTTCTTGGTGTCTGGCAAGTTGGGATGGATCCATGTTTCGTCCATTGTAACAAAACGGCGAAAAAATTCTTCCGGACTACGGCGGAACATTGCTAAATACGCTTTTGAAGTTGTCACACGTTTGCGCTTATGGTCGAGTGTGACCAATCGCGGCAGCCATCTCGCGGAGAGGTTTTTCATGTCCAAATATTCGTGTAAAATATGATGTACCCGTTCAGTTGAGATGCCTACAGCATTAGCCAACTCACGCACTTTCAATCTTCGATCATCCAATATCATTTCATGGATTTTATTAACGATTTCCGGAGTGATCACTTCTTTTGGGCGACCTGATCGTTCGATGTCATTTGTGCTCGTACGACCACAACGGAACACGGTAAACCACTTTTTTATCATTGAAATTGATGGTGCAGAGTCCCCGTAGTATTTATCAAGCTTTTCCTTGGTTCCGGTAATGGTTTTTTTACGTAAAAAGTATTGCTTAATCAGCACACGAAATTCACCTTTTTCCATTTTCCAAAAAAGTCAAGAGGTTTTCTGCTTTGAATGGCTCTAAATCACAAATTGGATGACGAAACAAAACAAGCTGACCACATTTATTGATAGCTATACCAAGGGATTGCCTGCGATGGTTGGAATGGTGCTTCGGTAATGGTGCCCTGACACCATTCGGATTTAAGCTTTTCCGCCGCCACCGGCCCCATCTCTTTTTACTTAACCTCTTTTGTCTAACTCTCTTGATATGCGATCTCTGCGAGAACGAACACCTGCGCAGTGGAAATAAATATTCTTTAAGAAGTTTGTGTATGATTTGAACTTTTCTGCGGCGTACGGTAGGGCTGCCTCATTCCATTCTACAAAGGCGAATCCACTCGGCCAGTAAGGGAACCCCCTAACCGAGGTCGTCGTTACATTAGTGACTGGTATGAGGTAGCTTGAGTTTGGGTTTGGAAATTCTTAGCCCACCATGACTAAGAAGTCGTAATGGCTGCACACCAACAGTAGATGGCCACGTTCCTGCAATAAATGCAGAAAAAGCTAGAGGAAAAGTTTGAGTCTTTTACACGGATCGATCCTTTAATTAACGATTCGATCAATTATCGGCATCGTTGGAGCGCATTCTGTTATGCAAATCGGCTTCAGCCCCAACAGCAAACGTTGCCGGGGCCACAACAACATCCGGAGAGCGGCCGACATCCAGCACGCCTTGTGCATCGGCACCGCGGGACACTATCTGGATCTTCTCATTTCGAGGCCGAAATCGATTTTGCACCCAGCGGCATCGCGGCATCCAAATCACAACCACCATTGAGATTAGAGCCGTCCGCCCGATTCGAAATTGGTGATTTTGGTCACTTTCCCACTTCGAGCTACTCTTTTCCCTGGCCCATATGGGAAATACCCGACGTTGAACCACCACCTCGTTACGACGGCACCAGACCCTGGTGCGAGTTCCATGGGATATTAGAAGATATGGTGTCGAAAGTTGTGCAAGCTGACGCACAAAGTGGTCGTGCTTAACGATTCTACACCACATTGCCAGAGACCACTTTTTGCTCCTATGAAGCCCTGACGACCGCAATGCGGGACCATTTTTCTGTGGGTACGCAAACCGGTTATCATGTTTCCCATAATCGCCAAAGGGGGCCAAAGGAGTCCATGGAAGATTTTGCCTTTGATCTGGAGCGACTGGGCCAAGCTGTGCTTGGAGAATTACCGGCCACCACCTACCAACACATTATGGTACAGCGTTTCATCGATGGAGTTCGTAAGACTGGATACCTGGTGCCCATCTTAGCCAGCAACCCTAGCACACTCTCTGCCGCCCTCGACATGGCAAATCGCTTGGACGCGCAGTGCCGATGACGTCCTGGAGGGTCCATGGTCACGTTGGCAATCGCCTCGAAAAATGCGCCCACTACCAGGAGACGCGGACTCCGTTCGCAAAAACTCGCATCGAGTAGACCAGCTCCAGATGCGGCAGCCACCTCCCAAAGAAGAGAGGATGTCAGATGTCAATCTAGAAGACGTCAACCTCTCGGGGCTGAGGTTGGCAAATACTGCGCCAAACCGGTCTTCCTTAGCGAGGATGGGCCCCACTCACCAAGCTGAAACGCTCCTTGTATGCCCTTGTACTGCACGAAGACTGTCTTTGCGCCCGCTGCCACCCCACACATGGCTCACGACTCAGTTGAGCAACTATTCAAAAATCCGCCCCTGCCCGAGTAATCTGCGGTTATACCCAGAGCTCCGTGTAATCAGGTCGAGCCCGTATTAACGCCATTCCTCCGCCAGTCGCCGACCGAAGTAGAAGCCAATGAACTGCCGCCTTCCCGATGCAGCAACAGTCAAAAAGCCTACTGCTAAATCAATTGCTGGAACCACGGAAACCAAATCCGTATTAGCCCGCTTGTTTGATGAGCCCGAGTGAGTCTGAAGCATGTCAACAAGCGAATCCTGGTCAGCGTGGGACCCCCAAAAAGCCTACGGAATCTACTTATTCCGGTTGGCGATCAGAATTTAGATTGTTTCGTCTTTTTACAGAAACAACTGGATCGTCTGGTTGTTGTAACCCCCTGCCACGTTACTCTGCAGGGCCCTTCAGCCGATATGTTAGTGGGCAAAGCCAAATGTGTTGTAAATCTGGATATAGCTGGCCGCCCTATCCTACAGGAGTTCCTTCTGGTCGAAGGTGACACATCCAGTTTGCTAAGCATCGATTTCCTTCGGCACCATCGTACTAGGTATCACCATCGTATCAACCTGGAACACATGAATTTGGAGTTCTACTGGAGAACGATTCCTCTGCACGTTCTTGGCACAGAGATGCCCCCTCTTTTGTACACCACGACTGTACACCACAACCTGGAAAATATGAATTTAGAGTTCCACTGGGGATCGATTCCTCTGCACGTTTCTGGCTCAGAGATGCCCCGTCTCTTATACACCACGACTGGTACCAGCATCCCACCATTTAGCGAAATGCAAATGGCGGCTGCCTGTTATGCGCCGGACCCTGTATCTGCAGCCTTGCTAGAGCGAGGTATTTACTCCAGCTTACCGCCGGACGTTGTGCTGGGTAGCTCTTTGCTCTTTGGTCGACCCCAAAAACGTTATGTATCTCTGCGCGTCTTGAATCTCAACTTCCAGGAACGTAAACTAGCACCGTATACGATTTTAGGCCAACTGGAGGTAGTAGAGTAATTGGCTGGCATGGAGCGATCCGCCGATCCACCATCGCACAATGGTCCCAATGCCCAAAATTTTTGCCCATTTTTTTTTTAGTTACGAAGAAAAAAACATTTCATCTCCTTTGATAAATATACGTTGCATAAAAAAATCGCAATTTCGTTACTGAAATTGCAGCCCTGCTAAATTCAGAAGCCCTTAAAAAGAGTTAAAAAAATAAATTGTGATATTTACCCAAGATACAAGCAAATTATTATTTAATTAAAATGAATTAATTAAATATATTATAATAGTAGGGCGGGAGGGGGTAGGGGATTGCATGCACGTGTTTGGCGATCAGCAGACTTAGCAGAATTAAAATTATGTCTCCGGCGTGAAAAAAATCTGGGAATGAAATTATCTGCATAATAGTTAAACGGACCTAATGCAAAAAGAAACAGTTCTTTAGCTCTTATTTTGTCCAAGTTATCAAAGAAAATACAGTTTTATGCAAATTAAGAAGGCGGAAAGGGCGTTGCAAAAATTTGAAATACAATCGACCCGCGTACACATATGTATAACGGACCTAAAGCAAAAAGAATTACACCGCATTTACCATCTCCGAGAACGACATGTTCATACATAGAGACGGACAGACAGACAGGCGGACAGTGCTAGATCGACTCGGCTGTTGATGCTGATCAAGAATATATATACTTTATAGGGTCGGAAACGCTTCCTTCTCCCAGTGACATACTTTGCACAAACTTAATATACGATTTGTACCTTAAGGTACATTGTATAAAAAAGACGGATCTAAAAAGACGGATCTAAGTTGAGCCCAGGGAAATGTCATTTCTTCCGCTCTTTCCCTAGGCGACGGCATGCCGCATGCTGGGGTGACGTCATCTGTCTCTTCTTTGACTTCAATTCGTTCGCACGTGTATACATACCGAAGTGTGTATATGCATGCACAATACATAAAGAAGTGCATGTATGTGTGCACGTGCTGACAAAAATTTGTGAATTATTAAAAACAAGTAGAAACGCTGTAGTCGAGATTCCTCGACAACGAGATACCATGTACCTCTCTTGCCGTTGCCGTGGGAAGGGGTGGGTAAAAGTTTAATTGGTCATATCTTCTATATTTATTGTGCGATCTGAACGTAATTTTGCATGCACGTCTTAAACAATCAGCAAATTTAACAGACTTAAAATTAAGTCTCTAGCTTTTATCATTTTTGAGATATCGATTTTTTTGCGATTACGAAGGCGGAAAGGGGCGTGGCAAAAATCNTCGTTCGCACGTGTATACATACCGAAGTGTGTATATGCATGCACAATACATAAAGAAGTGCATGTATGTGTGCACTTGCTGACAAAAATTTGTGAATTATTAAAAAAAATAAATAAATAAAAACTAAGAAATGGTTGATAAAGAAAAGAGGTACATCGTATCTCGTTGTCGAGAAATCTCGACTACAGGAAACTATAATAGATAGAGAAAAACCAGAGCTCGCAAAATACGGTCAACCGTTTCTCTATGTCTTTAAATAAAGTGTCTTCTCCAGACCCTTTACGAAAAGACTCAGAGAGCAACCGATATTTCGGCTCTCACGCCGAAACCGATCGTTCTCAGACCCCGATTTTTATAAGTTTGTGCAAAGTATGTAACAGGGAGAAGGAAGCGTTTCCGACCCTATAAAGTATATATATTCTTGATCAGCATCAATAGCCGAGTCGATCTAGCCATGTCGGTCTGTCCGTCTGTCTGTCTGTCCGTCTGTATGTATGAACACGTCGTTCTCGGAGATGGTAAGAGCTAGAGGTGTAATTCTTTTTGCTTTAGGTCCGTTATATATGTACGCAGGTCTAGTTTATTTCAAATTTTTGCCACGCCCCTTTCCGCCTTCGTAATTTGCATAAAACTGAATTTTCTTCGATAACTTGGACAAAATAAGAGCTAGAGAACTGTTTCTTTTTGCATTAGGACCGTTTAACTATTATGCAGATAATTTCATTTCCAGATTTTTGCCACGCCCCTTTCCGCCCTCGCAAAAAAATCGATATCTCCAGAATGGTAAAAACTACAGACATAATTTTAGGCGTGCTAAGCTAACTGATCGCCAAACACGTGCATGCAAAATTACGTTCAGATCGGACAATAAATATAGAAGATATGGCCAATTAAAGTTTTAGCCACCCCTACCCACGGCAACGGCAAGAGAGGTACATGGTATCTCGTTGTCGAGGAATCTCGACTACAGCGTTTCTACTTGTTTTATTCTTTTTCGGTCCGGTTGTTTCAAGACCCTTTCGACGTGTTCCGTGTCTTTTGCGTATGTATTGGGTCCTGTTTGGAGTATGTTGTAATTTTGAGAATCTATGTTATCTGTACTAAACTAAAATCCAAAAACATTTCATTCTTATTATCGCATTATTATTTAAGGCACAAACAGAGAATATCCTAGCGCTCGAATCTCCTGAAACTAGGTAGCTTAACACATAATATAGATATGTATAATAAATATTTCAAAAACTATGTATATATGGACATTTTCACGGGTCGCGAACGTAACTGTAAGTTGCTAAAATGTCAACAGAAGCAAAAGCCAAGCACCGGACTCCGGTGCTGCTCTGCTCTTCTAGGTGTAAAAGACCGTTTGCGTTAAGTTTTTCGGTCATTCTGTCTTTTGCTGACTCTCAGTGTACGACCGTTTCTCGTTCAGGTCTTTACGAACTGCTCTTAAAATACCGATCTATACAAAAGGTCTTCGGAAATCGGTCAACCGAAAACTTAAACGAAGACAGCAAAAGGGTCTTGCAAGACCGAGAGAGTATGTACTTTTTCGGTTGTGCTCGCAAAGAGAGCGCAAGAGTAAAAACGGTTGACAGTTATTTGCAAGCTCTGAGAAAAACTAATTGCAAATTATAATTATAGGGATACCAGTTCAGCACAAGTTTATTTCCAAAATCGGCTACCTGTCTTTGCAACCCCGCAAACCGCGTAATTCTGTGGCATCCACAATTTCAGCTCTATAGGCTCTAATTTTGGATATTACATTGGTAAGGCCATTATCTGTCTGGGTCGCGAAAATGACAAAAATGAGTTGCGCCCACAAGCTTCTCCATAGAAACACGACGCGCGCTTCTTTACACACACACACCTCCAAAAAACAAATAACGAAAATTTTTTGCTCTCAAAATTTCAATGGTATAATGTGTCAAAAACCAGGTGAAACTCAGAACCGGCTATTTATACTCCAGACCACTCGACTATAATCGCTCTTGTTATACCATGTACCTTAAGGTACAAATGGTATATTAACTTTGTGCAAATGTATGTAACAGGGAGAAGGAGACATCTCCGACCCCATAAAGTATATATATTCTTGATCAGCGTCAACAGCCGAGTCGATATAGCCATGTCCGTCTGCCCGTCTGTCCGTCTGTCCATCTGTCTGTATGTATGAACACCTCATTCTCGGAGATGGTAAGAGATAGAGGTCTAATTCTTTTTGCTTTTGGTGTGTTATTGTTGCAGGCAGATCAAGTTTATTTCAAATTTTTGCCGCGCCCCTTTCCGCCTTCGTAATTTGCATAAAACTGTATTTGAATTTTCTTCGATAACTTAGACAAAATAAGAGCTATAGACCTATTTCTTTTTGCAATATGTCCGTTTAACTATTGCGCAGATAATGTCATTCTTGAATTTTTGCCACGCCCCTTTCCGCCCTCGTATTTGCAAAAAAATCGATATTTTTTTTTTTTTCGCGCGGTCCCGTTGCTTAACGTGCAACTTCCCACCTCCCGCCCAACCGACCGAGGGGCGCGCCGTGTGTCGTACGGCTCGAGTCGCGGGGATAGACCCGAAAGAAAATACGAGGAAAACTTGATAGAAAGAAAGAATACGAGGGAACTAGTTTAGATGTTGTTGTGATAGGTAAATTAGTATTAGGGTTTTAAGGTTGTTAGGATTAGAGTTAGAGGTAATGGTAAAAAGTGCATTGTAGTCCGAACATAGCACCCTAAAAGGATCATGCAGGGCGTAGTTCGTTCTACAGTGTGGTAATTTAAGGGGGTTGAAATTGCGAGTTAGTCTACAGGGTACGGTGAAATTTAACTGGCCGAGTAACTTTGTACAGTCAATTTCACCTTGTATTAGTTTATTAATAAATACGACGCCAAGCATCGTTCTACGGTTAGTAAGGGTAGGTAGGTTTATTAAAAGTAATCTACTATATCTTCGAAATGGTTAAAGCTAGTGGCATAATTTTCAGCCCAATAAGTCCACTGATCGTCAAACACGTACGTGCAAAATTACGTACGGATCGGACAATAAATATAGGAGATATGGCCAATTAAAGTTTTACCCATCCCTTCCCTAGGCAACGGCATGCCGCACACGCTAGGGTGACGTCATCCGTTTCTTCGTTGACTTCAATTCGTTCGCACGTGTACTCATACGGTATTGTGTGATTTTTTTTTTTTGATGTCAACAAACGAAAATATGGTGAATTATTTGAAAAAAAAAAATAAAATCAAAGGAATGGTTCATAAAGAAAAGAGGTACATGGTATCTCGTTGTCGAGAAATCTCGACTACAGCGTTCCTACTTGTTTTTATATAATCTTGTTTTTATTAACGTTTTTATAATTATTTAAATACTTATGTAGATACTAACAACATTTTTTAATACTTATAATTAAATTCCATCCGAAATAGATATTGAACATTCACCTGCGCAATATCATATACTATGTATTCATTGTATAATAGTGATGATTTTAAGTTTTCATCGGTAACGGTTTTACCAAGAGGTATTTCAACACCATCACTTCGAATGTAGTTCTCCATTGGGTTTGGCATGCTGCGCCCGCGACCAAAGCAGCTGTGTTTATCCTTTGGTAATTTTGATATATACTTGGCCGCGGTACATTCCATCATATCTCCCAAAGCTACTTCAGAAAGAAGCATTAGGCCCGTTGGGTTTTTTTGACTTGTGCAACAATAATTGGCCGATTTAGACACCATATCAGCAAAATAAATGCCCTTTCCAAACATATAGCCAGTCGGGGGTGCTTCTGGAGGTGCGATTTTTAATCCATGTGATAAAATACCCACGAAATTCGTTAAACGGGATCCATGCCATAACAATTTTCTATTATGAAGTTTTTTGAAAGGCTTATAACGCCTAGCTTCTCCAATACGAGAAACTTTGAAAATATCTACTATATTAAGCTCATAGGAACTATGTGTAGTCGCATGTGTATTTTTAACGTAGGTCTTGAGAGTGCTAAACTCTTCACTATTTTTATCCAGAGGTTGAAGATCGGTTTTTAATTGAGAATAATATTTATCGATAGGATTTGTATTATTAAATGTATCTTCGGATTTTATGAAGCTATATGCAAGCTCTATTTCCGCTAAAGAATCTAGCATCAGTCGCAAATCTTCTACTTGCTTCATTGTTTCAATTAAAGGGGGCGATTGTACCCCGAAATTTTGAGGAATGAGAGTATAAAATCTATTGGACGCATCAATTAATTTTGAATAGGTGTTTCCAGATTGAACTAATTCATAAATATTCGTCAAAACGCTATAAGCAGATTGAACTTGATTTAGACTAAGTTTACCTAGTGGCATTTTGTTTAAATCAATATGAAATTCCATTAATGTCTTCTTCATTAAATCGACGTCAAACAAAAGTTTTATAAGGTTTTGTACAGATGTTTCTAAAATAGATTTAGCACTATGATTTTCAAGACTCGAAATTGTAGTTTCTTCTCCATATTGAACATCTATTGGATACATGCGACCAGCCATTTTTACAAACTGAGTACGTTTTTCAAATTCATTTCCAGTTTTATCTTTATAGAGTTCCTTGAAAGAGCTTATTGCCGCTGGAATTGAATCGAACTTTTCTAACTTTGAACTTCCAATAGTTGTGCCAATTCGACCCCAAGAACGAAATATCCAATACCTGCAAGAAAATAACCAATTTATTAAAAATACATTTTAATGTTTTTACAAATATTTAAATTAAATGTTATTAAATTATTATTCTAATTCAAATTAATAGGACTGCAACTTTCAAACTAATATTTGTTTATAGTAGGTACAATCACCAAATGGGTTTCGGTCGCAATGCAATTTCAAGTTGAGACAACCAGGTTCTTTTAAAAAACAATAAGGGTATATTGAATTCGTGCGAATGTCAAATATGTAACACGGACAAGGAATCTTTTCCGACCCTAAAAAGTATATATATATTCTTGATCAGCATCAACAGCCGAGTACATCTAGCCATGTCCGTCCGTCCGTCCGTCTGTCCGTATGAACGCCTAGATTTTTGAAACTATAATAGATAGAGAAAAACTAATTGCACATTCCAATTATAGGGATACCAGTTCAGCACAAGTTTATTTAGAAATTGGCTACCTCCCTCCGCAGCCCCGAAAACCGCGAAATTCTGTGATATTCACAATCCACAGCTCCATAGGCATTATTTTTGAATACTACATTGGTAGGGCCATTTTCTATCTGTGTTGCGAAAATCAGCCGGTTACGCCCACTTTTGTTCGCCATAGAAACACTTCTCATACAAACACACACCTACAAAAAAATTACGAAAATTTGTTGCTCCCAAAATTATATTGGTATTATATTGTGTCAAAAATCAGGTGAAACTGAGAGCCGGGTATTTATAGTCGTTTAATTCGACTATAATCGTTCTTACTTGTTTAATTTACTTACTTTGATTTTTTATCAGCTTCCAGTAGCTGTATTTTATAGTACGAATTTTTATTTTGTAAAATATCGGTTAAACCGAGCACTACATTGTATATGTCTTTTCCTTGAGTGTATACATGAGCGACGTCTTCAAGCTGACTTTCCGGATCAACAGCCAGGCCATCCTTTATCTTTAAAGTTGTTGATGTTGGAACGGATTTTGTATATATACTCTTGGACTTTAAACTTTTAGCTTCTTCTTGAGGAACTCTTTTTGATGGATCAGTACCCCAATTACAAATACTCATACTTGTTATATAATTGATAACGCCATCAGCATCACCCTCTACAGCATTTAGATACTCAAAAGGGACAATATGTATGCCAAATTGTCTTGCAGTTTCCATGCGACTGGTATTTTTTTCAACTTCATTTACATTTGAAATTATTGCAATAGTCTTTTCCGATATTTTGACTTCACATTTTCCTCCCAATCTTTGGATTTGCTTTTTTAATTCTTTTTCCTTTTCCTTAAGGCCAATAATCGCAAATGTTAAGTTATACAAAGGTGGCTTTTTCCGAATAACTTTAGGTCTATAAATAAAACAGATAAATATTTATTACTTATTCATTCGAATACTACGTTTAAAAGAAATTAATTGCACAGCAACCTTCAAATAAACGAGGAATAAAATCTCAATAGATTACCGCGGTCCTATAATCAAGATAGAACAATCTTGGTCACTTATTGTAATCCTGGATTTAACTTTCACTCGCTGTTCCCAGCTCAAAGTTTTTAATATAAATATATAGTACTATATACAACAAATGGAGCTCTGCTAACATTTTAACTTTCGTTGCACTGCTTTAATATACTTAAATCAGTGGTGCACACGACGAGCGCACGGTCAAGATTGGTAATTTAAAAATATCTTCAATATTATAAAACAGCCATATTATTCACAATATTTTAATGTAATCAAGTATTTTTTGATGCAATTTTATGTGAGGTGTATACATTAAACAATGTTACATAGACTTGCTTCGAAACTTTTGAGTGCTGTCTGTGTTTAAAGCCGAAGTGTGTTCGGGATCCGGGAGTTGGGCTTGTGAATTACTGCTTTAAGTGATGAAGCCCCAAAAATGATAAAGGTTGTTTGATCTTGGCATTAAGTGCTTACATAATTTCTTATTTTTTGCGTAAGAGCCGCGCGAAAAATTAGGTCTCATGTTTTTAAATACTTACCCATCCAACTCGTCGCCGCTCTTTTTTAACAATAAGTGCTTGGATATGGTAGCAGCACTCGGAGCAATGTATTGCAAAATTCGATGTTTTGGAGTTTTTTGTATGGCTTTCAAAAAACAATACGTTTTTTTAAGGTCGCCTGGCACGTTGCATGCGATTCGGTTAGGGTAGGTTTTCATGTTGGTACATTTGGTCCATTCGGAAATATTTCCATTGCAAACATAACCGGATTTTTTAAAAATAAATTGAGATCCTCCGCATTCAGAGCAAGGTTCAATTGCACCAAAAGACAACAAATCCGCTGCTTGATCATAAAGCTTTTCAGAGTCGCCAGCTATGGGTTCTTGATTATTTGTAATTAAAATGTTTTCGATGTCTGTTTTTTTCATACTGTTCTTGAGCTCATCTCGAAATTTAAAAAACAATTCATTTTGCTTTTCCACTTGTTTTATGTTTTCTTCGGTCTCATTATCGATAACTTCAAGTTTTAATTTTTTTCCGGTACCACATTCCTCAGATTTAAGTGGCCTGTGAATAAATGGGAATCATGAATATTGGAAATTCTCAAATTTATTTGCCCTTATGATATCTTAAGACAACTCCAAAAACTCTAAATCAAGTGCGTCGACAATAAATAAATGGTTTTCATGTTCATGTGTAAAGAATAGTTAAATATTTGATTTCCCCGTATTAAAATTTGGGCACCGCCGAATAATCCCATAAGTGGTGGTAAGTCGGAGTATTATATGCACGAGTATGTGTGAGTGTAAGTGCGGAAAAGCGGTAAGTACCAAATATCGATATACTATAGTCGGTATTTATAGAAAATGCAGTCACTTCTCTTCATACCCCCGCAAACCGCAAATTTCTGTAACATGCACAAATACAGAATTGTGATATGGCATTGGTATAATACACACATACATACATTCGTGTTGAAGAAATCAGTCAGTTAAGCCGATCCACGCCCGCGAAAATGGTAACAATGTGTTACGACCACAACAAAATTTATTCATGCTTTGAAAATCAGGTGAACCCTAAGGCCCGGGTTTTCGAGATACTCGACTAAAATTGTTCTTGTTTTATATGTACCTATCTGTTAATCTAAGCAAATAAAATATGTGTATTCCGCACTGCGAGACAAAAAATGTATAATTTTTATGAAATCGGCATATATTACATAAAGTTTTGTTATTGATAACTTTAAAAGGGCCACCATGTTACAGTGTAATGTGCAGAACATGACAGCCAACGTCTTGTGCAAGATACACGGCGTTTCACTTGAATAGCACAAAAAATGTTTCATAATTACTTGATCATCTCTCAGTAATTGCTTGATATAATGCAATGATTGTTGATGTTTTTTTTTTCGTCTCCTTATCTACTTTCTTCCAACAAAAATTGGAAGTCTAGAAATGTACCGTTTAAATTTACCGTAATTTTCTTTTCAACTTGCTTCAATAAATGACACTTTTTTTGTTTCACTTGAATAGCACATTTTAGATTTAGTGTCATTTCAGCAGCCAAGGAGATTGAATCTTAAACGTTTTTGATTAATTTGTGAATTTTAAACATAGTTTAATTATTTTGTGCAATTTTGGGTCGTGGAACGTCACTAAATCCCAAAGAACAGATCCAAATACAAAGCTATATTGATTGTGACCTTTCTGTAGCTAATATAGCGAAAAAAATGGGAAGAAGCAGAAAAGTAGTATACAATTTTATCTAGAACAATCAAAACTATTGGAAATATATGAGAAAAATATGGGAAAAATATGAAAGGTCGCAAAAGTAGTGTCCTTAGCGACACAGATAAGCCTGCGATTCTGCGGGAAGCCTCAATTTGTCAAGACTTTGTGAGCAATATAAGGGCAAAAGCAGTTGTTGACGCGAGCAAAACTACTTTTTGGCGAGTTTTTTCGAAAGCTAAAAATGTTAAATATTTGAAACTAAAAAAAACCCTCCGCTTAACCCCAAACGAAAAGAAGCGCGGTTGACCTTTTGCCGCATAGAAGCGCATAGTTTTTCTAATGAAAAAAAGTTCTATTTGGAGAGGCCAGATGGCTATAATGATTATTTTCATGATCTGAGGAACGCATCGACGCATCGATTGGAGCGTTTACATAGTCAAGTAGGTGGAGTTATGGTTTGGGGAGCCATATATTACTATGGGACTTCTGAACTCGAATTCTTATCCTCAAACATGAACGCAAAAGTGTATCTAAACGTCCTTGAAAAAGCTTTTCCACCATTGGAAAATTTTTCCAATCATTTGCCTTTGACATTTCAGCACGACAATGCCCCAATACATAATGGTCGTGTTGTAAAATCTGTTTTAAAAGATAAAACTGTTGAAACTCTGAAGTGGCCACCATACTCGCCGGATCTGAATATAATTAAAAATGTTTGGGGATGGCTGGCCAGAACGTTTTATGAGTCTGGCAAACAATTTTCGACAAAAGAAGAACTAATTGACGCCATTCAGAGGGCCTTGGCTATAATATCCCTAGACTACATTAAAAGTCTATATGATTCGCTGCCCAACAGGATCTACGAGGTTATATTGAATAAGGGGGGCTTCTACCCATTATTAAATTAACATATATATATATATATATATATATTAATACTCACTATTGAATAAAAACACCTTTCCTAATATTTAAGTTCGTTAAATATACTTTAAAAAAAAAATGTGCTATTCATGTGAAACAAAATTTTTGTAGGATTTTTGAAGTATTTAAGTGTTTTTGGTAACATTTATTAATTATTCATTTAATTTGAATTTTGTTACTTTTCTTATATATTAAAAATTGATTACACTATAAATAGAAACTTAAACATCAGCGAGTTTTCTTTTTGGTCAAAAGATTTCAAGATTTGAAATTGCATATAAAAATTAAATAAATAAATTACAAGTGAAACGCACTGTATTATGTATTTTAGGTTGAACAAGAATAATTTGGCTATATTTTTTAAAAATACGGTTACAATAAGTTTCCATGACATTATTGAGTCTATACCCATTTAAAATATCTAACATATAATTCCTTTTGTAAAAAAAAAGTGCTAGCGAATTTTTGGGGTACATGGCAACCCTAGGCTCTACCACACTTATGAGCATAGGACAAGGACAGCAAGAGGAAAATGAGCAGCGGAACCTTATGGAGTAGGTAAAGCTCACACGGCTCTATATGCTGAAAGTAGTTGTAACAACAAATGTGACGCTTAAGTACACATTTGCACAAATCCAAGCTTTGTTTTCTTGAGTTCAGGGTATAAATAAATGTTTATATTAAAAATATTTTTACTTACGGCAGCATTTTTTGAATTTCATTTTGATCATCAATTTTTAGGCTTAGGAAACCTGGTAAATGTTTACCAGAATCAAGCCAACCCAGATCAGTGCGCAATTGGACAAAGCATTCCAAATGGTGCCATAACGGCTGACCGCCATACTTCATTCCCACTTCGGTATCATAAACAGTTTTGCGTAATCGAATACTATCCTTACTTATTTTTTGTTCACATCCACGGCACGAGGACCGGCCTGACTTTGCATATTCGATACCGAAGTCTTTTAACAATACGTCCTCGCCTTTGGTACGTTTCTTTCCAGTCTTCGAACGTATGGTTTCCTCAATCTTACCTAAAATGAATACATTGTACCTTACATAACTTAATATTTAAAGAAGTACGTACCAATATTTGCTGCTATATCCTTTTGATCAGAAAATCTTAGATTTTCATAGTTTTGTATATCTCCTACAGAGCTTGGCCGCTGTTTTTTAAAAAAACAACCTCTATGGTACCAGTTTGGGACTTGCGCATCGTGAAATGTGGACTATTAAAACACAAATAAATAAATATACCATTTCGATAAATAGAACGATGGATAAAATCCCTATCTAAGCAGCCTTGATACCAAATGTTCTTTAATCGTACCCAAATAAACATAGGAACACTTTGACCCACTATTACTCAGAACCAATAAAAGTAAACGGAACTCAGAACAAATAAAAACCGTTATTTATTTTCTTATTTTGTGTTTTTGGTTCGTCTTTTAAACATATTCTAGACATGCACAATGTGCATTCTAAAATAAGAATTAAAGCAATCGCCCAGTGTCTACGAATACATTGGACTTAACCCTCAAATCCGATGTCATGGATTGGTGAATCATGTGCAGATTTCCCTCTTTAACAACTATATTGAATTTCTCGTTAAGTTCAGTGCGTCCACTTGCTTTTTAAGCGCAACACCGATCGCCGCGCATACACACATTTATGTACACATGCAATTATATTTTGAACAGTGAGAAAAAACGCTTTGTTGTAGTCATTTCTCTGTTATAATTGCGCGCAAAATCGCGTCGGGGTTATCAAAATGTGTGGATATAGGCTCTGCTCTAGCTCGTCTCATATTTTGGTAAAGATAGATATTGGCTATACTAAAAACATATCTAAATTTGGTTGTTGCAGCTTTAAAAACTGCAGAAAAACGTTTTCCTTAAAAGCGAACGGACGCGTTTTTTTATATCCGATTCAAACTTCTTACGCGAGACTAAAGCTCATATTCTTAAAATCTAACTCTCTAACGCTTCCGCGTATGGCTTCCGCGTGTGCAGTTAATAGATTGGCATTAAATATCTGGTTATTTAAAACCTTTCTACGATAATAAAATATTATTCAATTAATTATGGAATTCGAAATGTCCTGCACAATGAAGAAATGCAATAAAGTAAATTCCGCCAATCTGTCTAGCGTTCTCTGCCGGCTGTGTAACAACCTGACACGCTTTATCTCAATCTGGTTCCAGTCTGCACTATTGCTGCAAAAATTGTAAGTTCATAACCAAATGGGACCGTTCATGCGGCTGACAAAAACTGAGTTTAAGGAAATTCTTGACCTATTTAAAAAGTCCGACGGACCCTTCTTGACTGAATACTCGTTTCAATAACCTTCTGTTATTTAACGAGTCTCTTATTGCCTGCCGCAGACAGAGAACCTAATTCCTCACAATTTATCGCAGCAAAGCATTCTAAAAACACTGCTGCCGTATTCCACTCCCTTGGCAAAGACACCGGTGACAATAAAACATTCGGAGTAGATATATATTCTACCAATATCGTATTCAAATATAGTTAGTCAAATATGTCATATATAATCAAATATGAATATTACAGAATTTGCGGTTTATGGGTATTCCCAAAATCAAAATATTCACAAATTTTTTGTCGATTTATTATAATCTCCAAGATGTACATAGGCGTCCATACGGAGGGACAGACAGACGGAAATGGCTATATCGACTCAGCTGTTGATTTCGCTTTTATCTCCTCAATCGATTCGAAACGCGTTCCCCGGAGGGGTCTCTTCAGTTTTGGGTATTATGACATAATATCGACGCATTTTCGAAACTGAGATTTTAATACAAAATTGTTTGGCAGCTAGTGGTTCACTACCGTATAAAATATTATAACTGAAAGAGCTATAGTTCCGATAAAAATTAAATTTCAATATTTTTGTATTTAGACAAAGTATTATGTGTGTTGATGTGATGTGTACTATGGTTTTAGCTTATTCTTCTTTAAATTAATATTTTTTTATAGCGTTTTTTTTTTGTGGACTGTAAAATAATGCATAGGGATTATTAATTAGAGCATTTAACTTCGGCTATGTGGTTAGTTTTGTCATTAAATGAGTATAATGGGTCCTCGAAAAGAAATAGACCTCGAGTGTGGAAACTCATGATTTAACTTCACTTGCAACAAAAATCGTTACGCGAAATGGGACAAATTGTTCAAGAAACATTTTTCAGTGCAGTAACACTACTATCAATGAAAAACTAGTAAAATATAATAGATCTGTATGACCCAAAATATTTTCTCACCGAACTTTTTGAACTTTTTCTAAAAATCACTGCAAAAACGCAGGAGCAACTTGGAAAAAAATGTAATTCATAAACTGCCCGATAACCCCTTTATTATGCCGGTTACCATGGTCGTCAACCTCGACGCAAACCTCGCATTTCAAAAGCTTACAAGAAAAAAAGTTGGATTTCGCCAACCTGAAACATTTTGAAAAACTTAAATTTTTTAAAAATATTAGGTATTAACATATGCTTACATAAACAAATATTTCTGTCTTTTATTTAAAATATTGAGTATATGAGAAGTTACATTGAATTAAATTGGAAAATTCATGGTGTGCCTACACTTTTTGGACACACTGTATGTAATTATCTTATCTACATTAAACATACATACATATGTACATACTTGAACCATTGCAGCAATGCGAAGTTCATCTTTAGGAATGTTGGATTTGCATCCTCTACAAGAAGCTCGCCCTGATTTTGCATACTCTGCCGTATACGGTAAGCGAATGTCCTCCATTATTTATTTAATACACATTAAAAACAAGCAGCCGGCAAATATTGCGACTCCTGCTAATTCGACTGCAGTTTTTTAAATACTGGTTGGAGAGTTATTATCGATATAAACATGAATTATTGTCTTTTTTGAAACAAAATTAAAATACAAAATTAAAATGTATGTCAAACAAACGATAACAATGACAACGTGCGATATACCCACAACAAATATATGTATGTACATTTTTTAATACGTTAGAGACAATACGCATATAACATATGTATGACAAAATAGGAATTTTTATGTTGCGTTAAGCGGACATATAAAAATACTGCATATTATGATGTTTATTACAGTATTTTATTTTTGTAACCATCTAATATCTATCTAATGAGTGGGTGGGCCTGCCGTTTTTTTTTAACCTTTTTTGGTCCTTTTTTAACTTTTTCATATTTAACATCACACCGACCGACCGAGGAGCGCACCGTGTAGCGTACGGCTCGAGTCGCGAGGATAGACACGAGTGTAAAGAAAAAAAGAAAGATACGAGGTGTCGTCCCTGTAGCTCCCCGATTTTCACCCTTTGAGTAATCCCGCCTTCCCGAACGCAACTGGCTGTGATTTCGGCTCTTCCATCGGCTTTACGAGCACTTTGAGCAGCTTGGAATCGACTGCCCTCCACTGCTCGGGCTTCATGCGGCCGTTGGAGTCGCTCCTGTCGACCAGAGCGACCACGACGTGTCTTCTCGCGATATCGCTCATGGTCTTCGTTATATCGGGGCTGCTTGCTTGCTGGTGCCTCCGTCATAGGCTCATCTTGGTAGCGCTAGCGTTTCGCCAGTTGCTCCTCCACCTTGTTAAAGTGGCATTCCCCCGTTGCTTTCATCTTTAGGTTCTGGGCAAGGTAGGCACGGCTCTCTTTTATCTTGGCCTTGGCCCACTTGAGACTGCTCGACTCCTCTGGTGAGAGGTCGTGCTTCTCTGGCCTCGATCTTGAGAGCGGCCTTGTACAGGGCTTTTGCTTTCAAGCCCCTTCTTAGACTTTTGGGTCCGAGCTTGCAAGAGGTTTCGGTACCCTCAGGGACTAGGAGACGCTCTGACCCCTTCTTTTTCGGATTGTATTCGAGGTCCAAGTCTCCCCATACTGCAGTACCTCTCTGTATCCGGTTGTTTTTAGTAGCAGTAGTAACCGTCCTGGCCTGCTTTCATTAGGACGGAGGTGTGACCACTGGGTACGCTAGGAAGATTTCTCCTCCCCGTTCCAGCCGGTGGTAACAATAGCGCTTCCCACCGACGTTTGGGTTGACATACCAACACTCGTTTGCTCCTTAGTCGCCTCCATCTGGTTATTTACTTTAGTTTAGTTTATTGAGTGTAGAATCTGTACAGCACTATAACAACACAGGGTTAGCAAATATTTTAAATTAACCAAACCTCAAAACCAATATGAGGATTACATATTTATATTTCAGCGTTATTGGTGCCTAATTATTTTGGAAAAGCCTTGGCATTATATAGCTTTGAGTAATAACCTCTGTAATTCGGTTGACAATGAGTTTCTCCCACAACTTAGACAGGGAGGATAAGAGACTTATTGGACGATATGACTCAGGATGAACCTCTGGTTTAGGATCTAAGTGTTCCCGAAGCAATGGAAATTAGCTGCGATTCTGATGATCCACAAGCCCTTCCACAAGCCCTTTTGAACAAGGTAGAGAGACCCATCAAAGTTTGGAGACTCCACTGCAGATGTCTTTTCCTATTAAGCCTATACGGATTGAGGAAATAACCGATGTCATTAAACTTTTGTCTAAAAATAAAGCCTCCGGTATTGATATAATTTGTATCGCAACGTTGAAGGGTTTGCCTACAAAAGCTATCCTATATATAGCATTAATTTTTAATGCTATTATTAGGATCTAAGTGTTCCCAAAGCAATGGAAATTAGCTGCGATTCTGATGATCCACAAGCCATTCCACAAGCCCTTTTGGATCATCAGAATCGCAGCTAGAATCGGAGCTTCGATTTTTTCCCCATGAGCCAGTAGAAGGAACGAAGTCTTTCCAAGGCCTGCTTACGTTTCTTCTCCAGGTGCGGCCTCCAGGTGAGTCTCCTATCAAGTGTAAACCCCAGGTAATTGGGAGTGTCCACTTGCGGGATTGGGGAGCCATTTAGGTTGACTGTTGGGCAGTTGCCTGGGCGAAGAGAGAATGTGGTGGTGGTGGAGTTCTCATTGCTGACTTCAATATTCCACCGCTTTTGCAATGTGTTTAGCAAGTCAAGCTGTCTTTGCATGACGGCGGCTGCCTCTATGGCGCTATCCGAAACGGTCAGGAATGCGGAGTCGTCAGCGTAGGTTGCAGCCATCAGGTCCCGGTTCTGTAGAACGGGGAGGTCAGCCGTGTAAAGGTTGTAGAGCAGTGGACCAAGAACGCTGCCTTGGGGAACTCCGGCGTGAACCTCTCTTAACTCTGAGATGGCCTCGCTGCATCTTACCGCAAATTTACGGTGTTCCAAAAATGACTTTAGGAACAGGAAGTATGGTCGAGGCAGGGCTATCTTGAGTTTGTAGAGGAGTCCGGGATGCCAGACCCGGTCGAAGGCTTGCTTGACGTCCAGCATGACGGCCATGCAGTACTTTCTGGTTTCAAAAGCGTCCAGAATGTACTGCACGACCCTATGGCACTGCTCAGGAGTTCTATGTCGCCTCCTGAAGCCAAACTGGTGATCAGGGATCAGTCCAGCCTCGTCGAGTACAGGCAATGCTCTGCTCAAAAATACTCTTTCGAGTATTTTGGAGAGCATTGGAAGTAGGCTTATTGGACGGTATGAGGCGAGATTGGCTTCAGGTTTACCAGGCTTAGGTATCATGGCTACTTGGGCACGTTTCCTTGAAGACGGAAAGTACCCTATTTCCATGCATCTGTTTTAGATCCTGATGATGAGTAGGATGCTTGGAGCTACTAGCTTTAATGCAATCGCATTGATACCATCATCGCCCGGGGCCTTGGTGTTGCTCATGATGGAGATGAGCTCGGCTGTTTCTTCAGTTGTGACTGGACGAATCGGGTCGGCATCCCGGAGAGGCTCAGCTAGTAGCCGGGCGGTTTCCGCTGCGTCCTCAGTTGAGCAACGACTGTGGGGCGTAAAGACCTCTTCTAGATGTTCGGCGAAGGCGTTGGCCCTGTCAGTCTCAGATCTGCACCAGATGCCGTCGGCTCTTTTCACGGGTGGGATCCTTTTCAGGGGCCGTCTGATGCTTTTCGTGACCCGCCAAAGGTTGTGCTGGGGGTCGCCTGGCTCAAGTTGCTCAACAAACCCGTCAAAAGCTTCTTTCCTCAGAGACGCCAGAAGCTCTGTGAGCCTTTTGGAGACTCTGTTAAGGGCAGTCTTGTCTCTCGGGTTCCTGGAAAGCATCCATATTCGTCTAAGTCGCCGCTTTTCCAACTTAAGTGCCGTGACATCAGGGTCCCAAAAGTGGATATCTCTGTCGGTTGCTCTCGGACGGTTGGAAAGCCTTGGTGCTGCTTATGCTGCCGCAGCCTGAATTTGGGCAGTTAGCTCCTCGACGGCCACTTCGATATCACCGGGAGATTGCGTTGGGGTTCGTAGAGCTCATCCAGGACTGGAATTTGCCAATATCCGTCGTCTTATAGATCAGCTTCTTTCGGGCTGACCTTAAGATGGCTGGTGAGTACAGTGAGACGGCGAAAGCGCTGTGGTCTGAGATGATGTCAACCACATCTCGTACCTGAATTCCGGCAGAGTTCAATCCTCCGGTGATGGCAAAGTCCAGGACGTCTGGGATCTTGAACTGATCTGTCGGCCAGTAGGTTGGAGCTCCTGTCCCATGGCAACCTAGGTTGCGAGCCCGGATTTGTCTAAATAGGACCACGCCTTTTGGGTTTCTGATCCTGGAGCCCCACCAGGGGTGTTTGGCATTAAAGTCCCCGCCGATGAGGAACTTGGGGCCAAGGCCGTCAAGGAGCATCCCAAAGTCTAGGTCGCTGACATTGTGTCTGGGGGGGCAGTAGGCAGCGGCGATGGTGATGTCACCGTTGGTTGTGGTGGCTTGAATTAGGGCGCATTGAACCCAGTCCTCTGTAATGGCTGGCAGGGTCTCGTACTTGATGCAGCTGCGGATGAGGATGGCCGCGCCCCCGCGACTTCTTCCGTTTGGGTGGTTGGCAGCGATGAGGTCGTATCCTCTTAGGGTGAAGTAGGATCTGTTGGTAAAGTGGGTTTCTGAGATTAGGAGAATGTCTGCCTGTTCAGTTCTGCAGTAGAGCTCAACAGCTGGACTG
Source organism: Drosophila ironensis (assembly GCA_021223825.1). Lineage (NCBI taxonomy): Eukaryota > Metazoa > Arthropoda > Insecta > Diptera > Drosophilidae > Drosophila > Drosophila ironensis. The sequence goes on from JAJJHQ010004697.1 coordinate 8,775,569, forward strand.
CTTTTCACCAGGCCGTTAGCGTTCCAAACCGTGATGTCTAACCCCGGTTGCATAGTGTCTTGCAAACGGTAGCAAACATTTGGGTCATTTGGTTCATGACTTTCTCCATCATGCGCTCGAACATGGCCTCCATTCTGGCCATAATAGCGTCCAATGGGTTGCCTGGCGGGATTGAATTGTCGCTGGGATTTGGGATGCTGGCTTGTGGAGCAGCGTTTCTTGCTACACTGGCGTAGCTAACATTTGGATCGATCCTGCTTACGTTGGGGTCGGTCCTGCTGAAGTTGGGCGGCTGGTAACGTGAGACTGTATGCTTGGGGGCGAAAACATTCTTTGCTCTCTTGTACGCTGGGCAGCCTTTGTATGAGGCGGCATGTGGGCCATTGCAATGGAGGCAGAGGGCCGGTTCACTGGCATTCTTTTTGCATTCAGCTGAGGGGTGCTCGCCTCCACACTTGACGCAACGATGCTCGAGGTGACAGTACCTTTGAGTATGCCCGAATGCCTGGCAACGGTAGCATTGGGGGACATCGTTGAATTTGATCGGCGGCTCGACCGTGACAATAGAGCTGCATAGTCGTTTNGTGAAGTAGGATCTGTTGGTAAAGTGGGTTTCTGAGATTAGGAGAATGTCTGGCTGTTCAGTTCTGAGGCGGCATGTGGGCCATTGCAATGGAGGCAGAGGGCCGCTTCACTGGCATTCTTTTTGCATTCAGCTGAGGGGTGCTCGCCTCCACACTTGACGCAACGATGCAAACTTATGGGCAGTAAAGCGATCTTCCAGATGTTAACCAAAAGCATTGGCCTGCTCAACTTCACTTTTTGCAAATTCACCACCAGGGCATCGAACAGGAACCTGTCTAAGGGGTTGTCGTTTAAGCGATTTTGTGCACTTCCATAGTTAATAATTTGCGTCAACAGTGTAGTCGATGGAGAAAAATTTTTGCTCCAAAAATCGCTTCGGAGTTCCCTAAAAGGGTTCGTAGTTGTTTCGCTACTTTGTTCCACAAAAGTCGGTCCTCAGTGGCACCCGGTGCCAGGTGCCGTTGGTGCCAGGTGCCCCTCGGTCGAGGAGGTACGGTGTCCAATGCCCAGCCGGTCCCTTAAGGTGTATGTGATTTTTTAGTGGGTTTTTTAACCATCAAACCGATGGCGGGTACTTCAACAGACCTCTGCTGATATTCTTCAACAACTATACATTCGGGATCCGAATGTTTTGTTGTCACCGGGATCGTTTTCAAGAAAGTGGAATTTGGAGGATTATAAGTAATTTGGTTCTCAGTCTGCGGCAGGCAAGAACTTGATTTGTTGCGCTTGGGAGACTCATTCAATAACTGAAGCTTAATGAAAGGAGTATTCAGTTCCATAGGCCTTTTTAAATAGGCCAAGAATTTCTTAAACTCAGTTTTTGTCTGCCGCATGAACGATCTTATTTCGTTCTGAACCCCACTACAATTTTTGCAGCTATAGTGCAGACCGGAACCAGATCGATCCAAAGCGTCTGAGACTGCCGCATAAAAACCAGCATATTCAGCGTGTATCAGGTTGTTACAGAGCCAGCAGAGAACGCTAGGCTGATTGACGGAGGAAATTTTATTGCATTTTTACATTGTACAGACCATTTCTAATTCCTTAATTAATTGAATAATATTTTACCTAATATTTTACCACTGTAAACACAGAAAGAGAAAAATATAAGATAGATGTTAGAGAGTTAGGTTTTATGTATACGGGCTTTAGTATCGCGAAACAAGAAATTTGAATCTCACATAAAAAACGCGCCCGTTCGCTTCGAAGGAAAGGGGTATCTAAGACAACATACATATGTTTATACTGTCGGATCATGTGGCAGTAGCGGTGGCTATTAACCTCTTTAAATGTTGAATATGTGATATATACACAATAATGTACCTGGTCAATCTTCAGGGCCATACATACACGACACCAAATAATAATACTCCATACCCAGCCATACTAGTAAAAGCCATATTTTAACGAACTAACTTTTGAATATTACTTAGAAATAGTTAAGTCAGTGCGGTCGTTATCACTGTACTTACGCGGGCCTTCTCCTTTTTTCTTTCTTCTCGTTTGACCGCTCATCGTTACTGCGCTGAGCTATTTGTGCTGAAAATAGACAACATGCTGTTTTATTTTAATTTTGCCTTCTACCTCTAAGCGGTAAGACACATATGCAAATGTGCGCTTTTATATTATCGCGAACAAAGACTTAACTAAACCTGAACCTTTCCCGTGTGTTTATTTTTATATCCGGTTCTTTTAAAAAAGAATAAGGGTATATTGAATTAGTGCCAATGTCAAATGTGTAACAGGGACAAGGCAGGTTTTCCGACCCTATAAAGTATATATTTTCTTGATCAGCATCAACAGCCGAGTCCATCTAGCCATGTCCGTCTGTCCGTTCGTATGAACGCCTAGATTTTGGAAACTATAATAGATAGAGAAAAACTTATTGCACATTCTAATTCTAGGGATACCAGTTCAGCACAAGTTTTTTTTAAAAATCTCCCTCCGCAGCCCCACAAACCGCAAAATTCTGTGATATCCACAATTTTAGCTCTATAGGCACTAATTTTGGATAGTACATTGGTAGCGCCAATATCTATCTGTGTTGGGAAAATCAGCCGGTTGCGCTCACTTTTGTTCGCGAAAATGGCAAAAATGAGTTGCGTTGTATGAAAAAATGACAAGTTTCTCCATAGAAACACTTCTCATACAAACGTGTGTTTGAATAAATTAAATTAGGAAAATTTGTTGCTCCCAAAAGTAGGTAGGTATTATATTGGTGAAACTGAGAACCGGGAATTTATAGTCGAGTAACTTGACTATATTCGTTCTTACTTGTTTTTTTTTGTGAGACGGGCAGTTTTCAACGGAAGAAAAGCGCATATTACCAAACATTTCGTGACCCCTTCGCGGGGGCGAAAGGTGCGTTTTCCAAAGACCGAAAAAAGTACCTGGGAACTATTATTGACAGCAAGCTTAGTTGGAAGCCAAATGTGGAAGAAAAGGCTAAGAAGACCACCAATGCACTATACGCATCGCAGAAGATGCTCGGTGCATGGGGCCAAGACCAACACTATGGACGTTCATATCGGTAGTGCAACCCATCCTACTCTATGACATGAACATTTACACGGATACCAACATGGACGAAGAAGTAGGGGCGGCAGTACACTGCAGCAAACCTCCCATATAGCTTGATCAAAGATGGATGAAGGAGACAACATATTCCAAGCGCAAATTTTTCCTACAAGGAAACATGCAGAGGAGGTAACAACAACTAAAGTCAACGACAACTGCGAACAACAACTAAGGTCAACGTGTTTGTCGGTACCCAAGCAGCAGCTATTAAGGCACTACAGTCGAAAGCCGTAAGATCCAAAACGGTCCTGGCAAGCAGGGAAGCACTTGATCTTTTAAGCACCCGCAGAAAGGTGCAGATCTATTGGATTCCCAGTTATGGGTGAATGACAGCAATAGCAATATTGACATAGTCCAGCTAGCTCTGTTGATGATCTTGAAAACCATCACGGGGGCACCGTCGTACGTTCGCAACGAAAAGATTACGACTTAAGCATTCTACCAGTCAAAGAAGCGATCACAGAACAGAAGGAAAAGTACATTATCAAGATATTGATGCACCCTAACCACCTGGCGAGAGGTCTTACAAGGATGAGCAACCAATCACGTCTTCGTCACAATGACTTACCCACCCAGCGACCGACCTGAGGGTCGCGCAACCAGAATGCAGGCTTAGTGTACTGTTAGTCAAATTTTAATGTTAAGATTCCTTAACCTTTTGTTAGTCTCAAAATGAATGCACTGTTTCCGATACAAGCCGAAGTTGCTGCCAGCTGATCGGCTTCGGGAAGGACGTCCCTTTAGGGTTTGTCGATTTCTGTGGTCCCCTTTATGTAAGCCACCGTTTGTCTCTGGGAGGCTGATCAGGGGCGCAGGCAACGCCAACTTGACTCACGACGAGCTCGCCACGCATCTGGTCGACGTGGAAGCAATATTGACCTCGAGGCCTCTGGTGGCACCTGGAGAGTACTTCAGCGACGGAGAAGTGCTGGGCATCTGCTCATCAGGCAGGCAGTGGTAGCGCCGCCTCAAGGATCCATGCCAGGCGAACACAAGAGCAAGGGCGAATCCGGGTTTTTGAGGCGGTGGCAGCATCTGTCAGAACTCAAACAGCAGTTGTGGCACAGCTGGTTCAGGGACTACCTGCACAGCCTTCAAGAGCGGCACCAATGGGCCAAGGAAAAAGGCAACTTGGTGGAAGGCACGCTCGTCCTAATCCACGAGGACAACGCTCACCCCAGAGATGAGTCACTGGGCGCGTAATCCACACCATCGCCGGAAACTATGGGAAGGTCCGCGTGGTGGACATCAGGACGGCGCCAGGAGACACTAGGCTTCCTATCCACAAGCCTATCCACATGTTGGGGCGCCATAGGGTTAATGAGCCGCCCTCTCCTTTCTATCTTTTTTTCGCTCTGACCTTCTCTTCATTTCGATGTCTTCCGCTTTGGCCTTTTGCCGATTGTCATATTCATTGTCTTGTAGCGCGCATCAGCCACGCAAAAAATCATATATTTAAATTTACAAAATAGCCGCCTTTTAATTATAGTTTTGCACAAATTTCGCATCGTCCAAATAAAACAATTTGGACCGCACAGCATTGGCAAATGGCTAGCGCCACCAAAAGGCGAAATGTCTCTCGAGCTTCTTCCCCTAAAGTCACTAGGAAGAGGATTAGCCTTGAATGTAATGGTGACAGCTATGCACAACTGCCAACATACTCGGGTAGCTCTAACCGCTTTGAACCACTGGCTGCCAACGGTCAGATTATAACCAGGACATTGAATTTCTCTGCACCAGCCGCCAAGCCGCTCTAACGCTGTCAACAAAAGAGCTGTCAACAAAAGACCGAAGTCGTTACCCATAGTTCCGTACCCGTGACCAAAAGGCTAGATGATGGAAAATATGTGTAACATTGCTACCAACTGAAAGAAGACTGTCCGTACAGAGTGTGCGTTAAAGGGCTGCACCATAGCACGTTGCAGTGCTATATCGTTGAGGAAATGGGCCACAGACGCTTACACTCCCAAGGAACGCAGCAAGCCCGACAGCCCAGAGGCCGACCCTGTTAACAAGCAACAAGAACGTGTTGGCAGTTACAACATTCTATCGCATGGGAGTCAAAGTGAAACCCCTCCCTCCACCATATTTCAATGCCGTCTCTGCCAACAGTTCGGACATACGGCTAGATACTGCCGCAGGTCATACATCTGCCTAATTTTTGCTGGTCAGCTTCAATTCAAAGACAGCACCAGACCACGAGAGCAGCCATGCTGTACATGCTGCCAGTGCGGAGAGGAGCCCCCGGCTAACTACTCGGGCTGTACTAAGCACCAAGCATACATGAAACGCAACAAACCCAAGCGAAGTGCCGGCTTGAGAACAACAGTTACGAATAGTGGTCAGCAACAATTGCAAGGCGGAAGTAGCAGTGCACTTATTCTCCTACGAAGATATAGCAAGATGCTTATTCCGAGGACAGAGAAATATACAGACATAGCATCAGCAACATTCCCCGCAAAAGCCAATTCGACAGCGCAATGACACAAGTCGTAATCAATTAGCGTCCTCCACAAATGGTAGCAGGAGCTAAATAACAACATGAACGCCCTCCGATTAGATCAGTGCAAGCAGCTTGAATAAATTATGCTATTGATAAATCAGCAGCAGGAACAGCAGCATGGACAAATCCTTAATTTGCTCACTGCTCTTCAAACCCAGCTAAAACCATGAATTCGTTGAGAATTCTAGCGTGGAACACAAATGGCGTATCCACAAAGCTGCTCGAGCTAGAAAGCTTTCTTGAGCGTCACCAAATTGAAATCGTCCTGCTCAGCTAGACGCACTGCCGCGGGCAAAAATCGCCGAAGCTGTATGGCTATAAGGCCTACCCTGCTAACGATCGAGGATGGGTAATGCTACAAGAGGAGCAGCAATATTAATAAAATCGAGCTTAGTGCACTTCCCCCTAATACCTGTAACCGCAGAAAAAGTGCATACCATTCTTCTCTATGGGGACAGGATGACTGACGATCCGCAGCGGAGCAAAATGCCATGAAAATCTACACAGATGATTCAAACATGGACGAAGGAGTAGGGGCGGCAGTATGGAATCAAGTGAGTCTTCACGGAAGAAGGCTTTGCAAGAGGTACCCTCCCATATAGCTTGATCAAAGATGGATGAAGGAGACAACATATTCCAAGCGCAAATTTTTCCTACAAGGAAACCTGCAGAGGAGGCAACAACTACTAAAGTCAACGACAACTGAGAACAACAACTAAGGTCAACGTGTTTGTCGGTAGCTAAGCAGCAGCTACCACTACAGTCGAAAGCCGTAAGATCCAAAACGGTCCTGGTAAGCAGGGAAGCACTTGATTATTTAAGCACCCGCAGAAAGGTGCAGATCTATTGGATTCCCAGCCAGCAAGGATTTGAGGGCAACGAAATGGCAAACGAACTGGCAAAACCAGGAGCGCTAGTCCAAAACGGCAAAGTGGAGGACGTACCAATCTCGCTATGTACCCTGCTCTTCAGTATGGAGGCTAAAGCTCCGGTATCGCTAAGGACCACAATATGCCCAACTTGTTAGATGTCAAACTCAATGTCAGAAAAGGTGCAAATGCAATTGCATCCGATACTTATGCATAGTGGACGGTCCCATAGGCCAAAAATAAAAACAAAAATTTTGTTTTGCTTCACACATTCGCGAAGAAAATGACATGTAAAGTGATAGCACAAACCGTGCGGCCAATATTAAGCGTGCGCATCGTAGTTGCAAAACTATACAAAAGTTAAATTAAAGCGATCAAACTAAAATGACCATAAATGTTGAAGGTATTTACATTGTGTTTTTGTAATTTTTATTTGTATTGCATTGCTTGTGGGTTAAAAAAAAAAAACATGTGCGTAAACCGTAATTTTTCTTGTATAACCTCAAAAATAATCTATTTTCAGACGGAGTAAAAGTTGTTTTGCCAATGACGCCCAACAACGATACTTTTTTTTTAAAAATTCTTCAATATTTTGTTATTCTAAATTATGAAAATAAGCTTCTACAATTTGCTACACTTAATGTAATCAAGCATTCAATACCTCCATCTCGCCGCAAATTTCTATGTTTTTGTGTCGTTTTTTCGTATGTTTCTTACTGATTTTTATGTCTTTGATTTGTGCGTTGCTTGTTGTTACCTATTTATCTGGACAAAAAATAGATAAAAGCAAAAAATCCATTTTAGACACGATTTACTTGAGTAATGGTTCTTTGTTTGAATGAACAGTTTTTTTTAATAATCAACTTTTTGTATATTACATTAAACTATTTTTATTGACGTTTAACTAAATAATTCTTTTATTCGTTTGTTATTTAATAATGTATAATTATATTTTGAATATATATTATTTGTTTTTGTTGTATTGCATTATTAATTGTTTATTAAAAGTTAAGCGTTTAGTAAATTCACGTTGAAAATAACTACAAAAATATTATTGCATAACCTTAGAGGTCTGTTTTTATTTTATTTTTTAAATTGGCGCGAAAATATAGATTATATAAGTGCCAATATTATAAATATTGCTTTAATATGGAATTATTTAGCTGTAAAATAATATCTATCTCTGATATCTCTATTGGAAGTATTTTTGGCCGCCTTCTCCATACAAGACCGTCCACTGTGCAATGGTAGAGATACCATGGCATTTAATTTATAGGTATTGTTATTAGTGGCAAATTAAGTAAAAGAGTGATATAAAGAAGTAAGTCATAGTACAAATAGATGCATTTTTTTTGGGGTACCCAGTCGTGTTATAGCAGATCAGAGAGGACGTTTGGACAGTAGCGAATTTCAAAAGTTTTGTGACACAAATAGAATTCATTTACACATTATAGCGACAGTTACTAACAGCCAAGTTGATTGTGCTATGAGCACGTTAAAGAGTCTTCACGGAAAAAGGCTTTGCAAGAGGTTTAATTGGCCTTGAATTGCACAAGTAACCGAGTGACAAAGTTCAGCGCACTAGAACTATTAATAGCTAAGAAGCACCCTGGATTGATTATAAATGAGCATACGAAGACTACTACCCAAGAAGTCATGTTTAAGCTAGTTGGTGATCTTCACGGCGGTAAAATAGAGAAGTGCAGCGAACATCAAGTAGTAATTTTGATATTGTACTGTGAACGGTGGAAATAGGTGTAGTTTGTGGCACGTTGGTGCATAGCGTCACAGAGTTATGGAACTCTGTAATGATAAAATGGTTTGCCAAAATACAAGCAACTCATAGATACAAAAAGTAGAAACGCTGTAGTCGAGATTTCTCGACAATGAGATACCATGTACCTATTTTCTTAAGCAACCATTTTTTTTTTAATAATTTTTAAAATTTGTTGTTTGTTGACATCCAAGCATTCAGCACGTTCACACAAGCACATCTGTATACACGTGCGAATAATCGAAGTCAAAGAAGATACGGATGACGTCACCCCAGCATGTGCAGCGGCATGCCTAGGGAAGTGGTTGGTAAAACTTTAATTGGCTATATGTTCTAAATAAACAAGCACGATTTTGACGATCAGCAGTCTTTTTTTTATGAAAATCCCGAAGGCGGAAAGGGGCTTGGCAAACATTTTTTTTTTGAAATTTGAAAACAAATTACACCTCTAGCTCTTACCATTTCCGATAACGAGGTGTTCATACATAGAGACAGACAGACGGACATGGCTATATCGACTCGGCTGTTGATGCTGATCGAGAATATATATTCTTTATGGGGTTGGAGACGTCTCCTTTTGTACCTTGAGGTACATTTATAGGTGGAGGGATAAATGGACCCATTGACTTGCCAAGAAAACGAAGTAAAGATCTTTCTGACCGCAAAAAGTGTACAATAATCCAAAAAAGATATCAATTTCAGAAATTTTCGGATAGTAATAGTCGTGGCCTTTAACAGCCATATTTTATACCAATCCCCTGGCTCATAGTTAATTACACTTAAATTAACACTGTTTCAAAAAAAAACAAATAATATTTTATTTAATTCTTTTAATGTATGTATATGTCGGAGACCGAGACTCAGATTGATCAGCCATCTGAAGTTTTTAAGCGCTCGGCAGGGCTTTTGCTCTCTTTCCCCACCGCGCTCTCATTCCAAGAGCTTCTCTTACTCTTATTCACAAAGCTTATTTATTTCTTAGACTTATAACTGACAAAGTTCCGTACTAAATAAAACTTATCTCCGACATATACATTTTTTTTATATAATATACAAATGTGGGCAATCCCACTTCACGAGCACTCCTCTTGACTTTTTCGAACACAGCGTGCAACTTTACGTTTAAAGTCGGTGTACGAGTCCCCAATACGGGGTTCACAAAGAGAGCATTGAATCGGTGCAAAAAAACTTTCTCATTTTCGCACTTCTTGGCCTTAACTGGGATGCAAACCAGCACCTTCCCTCTTACCATAGTAACTACTTTTAATAAACCTACACACCCTAACCGTAGAACGATGCTTGGCGTTGTATTTATTAACAAACGAATACGTGGTGAAATTTACTGTAAAAAGTTACTCGACCAGTTAAATTTCACCGTGCCCTGCAGACTAATTCGCAATATCGTCCCCCTTAAATTGCCACATTGTAGAACGAACTACGCCCTGCATGATCCTTTTAGGGTGTTATGTTCGGACTATAATGCACTTCCCCCATTACCTCCAACTCTAATCCTAACAACCTTAAACCCCTAAAACTAATTCACCTATCACAACAACATCAGAACTAGTTTCCTCGTCTTCTTTCTTTTTAAAAAGTTTCCTCGTATTTTCTTTCGGGTCTGTCCCCGCGACTCGAGCCGTACCATACACGGTGCGCCCCTCAGTCGGTTGGGCGGGAGGTGGGAAAAAAAAAATAATACACCAAAATCAAAAAGACTTAAACCACTAGCTCTTACCATTTCCGAGAACGAGGTGTTCATACATAGAGACAGACAGACGGACATGGCTATATCGGCTCGGCTTTTGATGCTGATCGATATATATACTTTATGGGGTTGGAGACGTCTCCTTCTGTACCTAAAGGTACATACAAATTCATAGGTGGAGGGATAAATGGACCCATTGACTTATTACAAAGTAATAACAAGTAGGAACGCTGTAGTCGAGATTTCTCGACAACGAGATACCATGTACCTCTTTTCTTTATTAACCGTTTCTTTGTATTTTTTTTTATTTTTGTCAAATAATTCAAATACATGCACTTCTGTATGTATTGTGCATACAAATACACGCTTTTGTATGTATGCACGAGCGAACGAATTGAAGTCAAAGAAGAGACATCACCCCAGCGTGTGCGGCATGCCGTTGCCTAGGGAAGGGGTGGGTAAAACTTTAATTGGCCATATCTTCTATATTTATTGTCCGATCCGTACGTAATTTTGCACGTACGTGTTTGACTATCAGTGGACTTATGCCTTTAGCTTTTACCATTTCTAAGATATCGATTTTTTTTTTTGCAAATACGAGGGCGGAAAGGGGCGTGGAAAAAATCCAAGAATGACATTATCTGCGCAATAGTTAAACGGACATATTGCAAAAAGAAATAGGTCTCTAGCTCTTATTTTGTCCAAGTTATCGAAGAAAATTCAAATACAGTTTTTTACAGTTCAAATACAAATTACGAAGGCGGAAAGGGGCGTGGCAAAAATTTGAAATAAACTTGATCTGCCTGCAACAATAACACACCAAAAGCAAAAAGAATTAGACCTCTATCTCTTACCATCTCCGAGAACGAGGTGTTCATACATACAGACAGACGGACATGGCTATATCGACTCGGCTACTGACGCTGATCAAGAATATATATACTTTATGGGGTCGGAGATGTCTCCTTCTGCCTGTTACATACATTTCCACAAAGTTAATATACCATTTGTACCTTAAGGTACATGGTATAAAAATCTTTCTGACCGCTACAAGTGTACAATAATCCAAAAAATATATCAATTTCAGAAATTTTCCGATAGTTTGGTAGTCGTGGCCTTTAACAGCCATATATTATAACAGACCCCTGGCTCACAGTTAAAGTTAAATTAACACTGTTCCAAAAAAAAAATACAAATAAAACTTTAATTAATTCATTTAATTCTTTTAATGTATAAAATTTTTTATATAAATATACAAATGTGGGCAATCCCACTTCACGAGCACTCCTCTTGACTTTTTCGAACACAGCGTGCAACTTTGCGTTTAAAGTCGGTGTACGATTCTCGCCATTCTTTTGCGGCATCTACATTTGCTGGGGACTCGTCGTTCGGATCAGCCAGCATTGATATAACTGATATCAAGATGGTTTCCACCGTGTGCACAGGTAACCAACGTTCCGAAGCTTTTTCGTAACCCCATTTATCATCTCCTGGCTCGTGTAGAATCGAGATACAGACGTCGCCATTTTTTTCAATATTTGGGTGCCAGATTTCAGTGACGAACTTCATTCGCGGGGGCCGCAACGGATACTCTTTAGGGAAGTAAAGGTGTGCTTTAAAAAAACCGCCTTCGCTGTAAATAGAAAAATACACGATAATAATAATACTTAATAAAAATACAAATTTTTACGGTAAGTTGGCTTGGAGGATTGCATAGGTGGTATTTTCTGCCTGACTTTTGTAAAACAGATACATATGACCGTTAAAAATGTAAACGCTAGAGAATTTCGCGGTTTGTAGGGGTGCCGGATTTTTAAAACAAATACTAGAACTAAACAAATCAATACATATAAAATCAGAGAACGAGAAGAGTGTTACTTTTTGGCACCCGAAACACACTTATACATTTGTAGTGCTTGGAGTCGAATTCACAAACAGCAAGAAAAGAATAACACACCGTGTTTGTGTTTTTGCATTTCGTCACGCAATTAAACAGTAAGCGTCGATTCTATTTCACCAGACATCTAATGCACTCAAAGCAAAATGTATGAACAGCAACGATATTTCAAAATGGAATGCGCAAATAGGGACTGTGAGCAAAACCCCGTGTTTTAGTCATAATTCCGAGTGTTACTTTACTTTCCATTGTTAAATGTGTTAGCAACAGACACTTAGGTGTTTTAAGTGTTGTGCTCTCAATATTACTCATTCCTTTAGGTTTAGCATTTTCGTCAGCCACAACTCATGTAACATGCAGGAAAAGATCACAAAACTGGTTTGAGCTTGTGCGTATAATCATTGCCGAAATGCTCAGTACAAGGAAACAAGCATTATTTTAATGTGCCAATCACAGTCTACGTGTCTTATTGTTGGGGGTACTATTTCCGTTCTCTGGTGCAGATCATTTTTATATCATATACCGTAAGGAATCTAATTTTTTTTTTCTCTCTCTCATAACATGTATTTAAAATCAGTCCTCCTTTGGGACAATCATTAAATTGTGTGTCAATTCCTTCGTGGTTGGATCTTGCAGTTTGCATCTAAGGAATCTAAATGTATCTAATTTATCTAAATGTACCTATCGCAAAAAGCTTTTATTTTGTCTACGTTATCGGCTGTTGGTGCTGACTCGGCTGTTGATGTTGATCAAGAATATAAATAGTTTATGGGGCCGGAAACGTACATTTGCACAAACTTAATATACCATTTGTACCTTAAGTAACATGGTATTAGAAAAAAAAATTTCATATTCTGATTCTAGAGATACTAGTTCAATCTCCAAGATCAAGGTTCATACAGGCAGACGGGTTATACAACCTTAACATTGAGTTTGGCCTCACTTATCAAGAAGGATTTTAAGGTTTCGATTGGAAAGCTATTTATCGTTATAACATAAAGAATTGGATAACTCATTTTTCATTTAATTTGAAGAAAACAAATGAAATTAAAAATTTGCATCAAAAATGTGTGACTACACCGCCAAGTTTAATTGCAAACTAAAAATTTTTCAGGTGAACCTATTCAGATGAACCAAAAAATATCGTTGATTTTGTTAACCTTTCAGTTAAAAAAATAAATATGGAATAAATAATATGTTTTTATAAAAACCTTCTTCAGATTGTAATACTAATGATTTAGGAATTAAAAAAAAAAAATTATGTAAATCGGAAAACTGGTTTAGGAATTTTAGATAGATTTCTATCTCTGAAATCATGAACCTATTCTGTTGAACGGCAGTGTACATCTAACTTACATACTAGAAAACAGAAATGCATTTAACTTTATTCATTTAGCTAAAAAATGACATTTAAGTTAAATTTTATGTTTTGGACCTGGAAAAAATAATCGATACGAAATGACTATTCTTTATCCAAATTGACTAATTAAGCAAAATTTACAATAAAATGTGCAGAACACCTACGAGGCATACTCTACCAGATTGGAGCATATTGCTGGTTCAATGGAGTACCACTCTTCCTGGTCCTTCCACAAATTTTCCTTATATTTTGGTTGAACTGCACTTAAACGTTTTCTAGTTTGTAAGATAGATGTATATGTATCAAAGAAAAACTAAAATTTCCACTCATTACCACGTTCCGTATTTAAAACACGTTTTAAAGCCCAAAGTGAAAATTCGTTTCTATTATTTTTTCCATCAGTGTATAAGGTGCTTAACGTATTTATAGGGCAACACGAAAACTAAGTAAGGCCCATACTACAGGCAAAGTATAATTTTTTTTATGAAAAATGGACTCAAACAATTGCAATTTGAACACAACATAGATTTTGAGTCATCCGCCATATAGTTCTGACTTCCGTTTAGTTCAGTACGTGACAAACAAACTAAGAGGGCAACGTAATTCGAGCCCTGAAGATGCGGTTGCTGAATTCTGAATGCATATTTTCGACACAAACAAATACTTTAGCTGTAGCTTAAACTCTAGTTATCGGGGCATCCTGTAAGAATGTTAAGCACATTACACACATTAATATATACATTAAACAATGTTTTGGTAAACTATTTTTGGTGAATGAACGACATTGATGATTTATGAATGCTAATTTTTAATATGTTAGTTGCAATTTGCATTTATAATAAAATAATTGTATATACAATATAAGTTGTATAAATTATCGACGTACTATAGAGTATCTGGTGGTCCAATTATTAAAACTTCCCACCGGAATATATCATTTTCATCGATTAAACCAGCTGAGAATCCTTCTACTGGGTTTTTGTTTAATTCTGAAAAGACACAAATTTTTATTTATTAATATTAACTATATATTTAATAAAATAAATACATTCCCGTTTCAAAGAACATTTGCATAAACTGAAGAAATGTAATACATAATGTAATATTAAACAAGTAGGAACGCTGTAGTCGAGATTTCTCGACAACGAGATACCATGTACCTCTTTTCTTTATGAACCATTTCTTTGTTTTTATTTTTATATTTTTTAAATAATTCACCAAATTTTCGTTTGTTAACATCCAAAAAATCAGCAGCTGCACACATACACACTACTGTATGAATACACGTGCGAACGAATTGAAGTCAAAGAAGAGACGTCACCCCAGCGTGTGCGGCATGCCGTTGCCTAGGGAAGGGGTGGGCAAAACTTTAATTGGCCATGTCTTTTATAGTTATTGTCCGATCCGTACGTGTTTGACGATCAGTGGACTTATTGGACTGAAAATTGTGCCTTTAGCTTTTACCATTTCGAAGATATCGATTTTTTGCAGGGCGGAAAGGGGCGTGGCATAATGCTAAAAGAAATAGGTCTCTAGCTCTTATTTTGTGCAAGTTATGGGCTAATGTGTCGAAGAAAATTCAATTTTATGAAAGTTACGAAGGAGGAAAGAGGCGTGACAACAATAACACACCAAAAGCAAAAAGAATTACACGTCTATCTCTTACCATCTCCGAGAAGGAGGTGTTCATACATAAAGACAGACGAACAGACGGACAGACGGACATGGCTATATCCACTCGGCTGTTGACGCTGATCAAGAATATATATACTTTATGGGGTCGGAGATGTCTCCTTCTGCCTGTTACATACATTTCCACAAAGTTAATATACCATTTGTACCTTAAGGTACATGGTATAAAAATAAAACACATTTCCATAATAAACAAGGTGCGAATTTTAAAATAAACTTGTGCTGAACTGATATCCCTAGAATCAGAATATGCAATTAGTTTTTCTCTATCTATTATAGTTTCCAAAATCTAGGCGTTCATACGGACAGACATATTTGACAATCGCACGAATTCAATATACCCTTATTCTTTTTTAAAAGAACCGGGTATAATAATAATAATTCAAATAATTCACAAATTTTCGTCAGACCGTGCACACATACATGCACTTCTGTATGTATTATGCATACACTTTTGTATGTATACACGTGCGAACGAATTTAAGTCAAAGAAGAGACGGTTGACGTCACCCGATTGTGTAGCAGCATGCCGTTGCCTTGGGAAAGGGTGGGTAAAACTTTAATTGGTCATATCTTCTTTATTTATTGTGCGATCTGGTCGTTACGTGTTTAATGATCAGTGGACTTCGCGGACTTTAAATTATGCCTCTAGTTTTTATCATTTCGAACCAGAGAACTTCATGAATGCCTCTTTTTCATACTACAAGTAGATTCGTCAAAAAGAGAGTGGAAGTACTACGCGTATTCGCTCTCAGCGGTCGCAGTATTTGATTTACTCGTACGCGGGGAAGTATTTCATTTACTTTATGCGGCTCATACTCAATGTCTGAGAGTCCCGCGCTCTTTTCGGCAAGCCTTCAAAATACTTCTGCTCGGGGCAGCAAGTGCCCGTCGTACTGCTACGAATAACGGAAAAACACCCGTGAGGACCGAGAATGCGGACCGAATATCTGATGTATCCGAATCATACTTGCTGGCTCGAGTAAGCAATGTGAGGCTCGGCGTCACCAAATGGACGACCGCTGCTTGTGATTTTTGTCTTGTTGTTATTATTGCTTGAACCTTTTTGACCTGCTGCGAAGAAATGACCCAAATTTTATGACTTTGCGTGGACTTGTAATTATTATTAACCATATTATAAGCATTTGAAAATTCGCAATGCTGACAAATGAGTACCTGACCTTCCTCGTCCTGGTACCTGTTTTATTTGTCAGTTATACATTGAGGACCCGGAAAGTCCGCTCTAATCAAAAAGGGCACGCGAAAATAATTTTTATATGATCGGAAAAATTAAACAGGGACTACCTGTCGCATTTATTGTAAAATAGCAATCAAAATGCACTCTATACCAGCAAATAGTGCGGCGGCCGAGCGCGCATTTTCATGGGCAGGAAAAACAATAACAGAAAAACGAAACCGTCTAGCACCTAAGTCATTAGATAATATTTTATTCTTAAGCTCTTATTATAAATCTCTCTGAGCTGAGAACTCATTTAAAATTTTTTTTTATTTAGCTTTTTTTGTATTAGTTTTTAATAAATTAGTTTAATTAATTTAATTATTTTTACCTTTAAATTAATTATTATTACCTTTAATTTATGTGTTTTTAATTAATTCATATCATCTCATCCCCCCCTGCTCAAATACAGCAGATGCGATAACAACAAAATCCCTTCTACGCATTCAGTGCGCCCGCGTATCCGAATCATACGAAAAGTACGAGTAAGTCCCGCACTTCCAAAAAGCAGTGGAAGTGTTACTCTTACTCGTTTTTTCGGTCCCTCTTCGTACATAGTAAAAAAGTGATTCGTCAAAAAAATGAGGAGTAAAGAAGTGATTCGCGCGCCGAGAGGGAGCATCGCCGCGAGTGCGGCTCTCATAGTGTATTTTTCTTGCAGTACTTTTGGTATCCGAGTAACTGAGACATAGAGTAAGTCCCGAGTAACTTGCTAGGGCGAATATACTCGTGCAGCTCTCTGTTTCGAACATATAAATTTTTTTGCAAATACGAGGGCGGAAAGGGGCGTGGCAAAAATCCGAGAATACCATTATCTGCGTAATAGTTAAAAGGACAGGACATAATGCAAAATATAAGTCTCTAGCTCTTATTTTGTGAAAGTTATCGGCAATAAATCAGCATAAGACAAGGGCAGAAAAATTAAAAATCAAAATTGTTATACAATAGACAAATAGTACACTGCATATTACCATACCTTGTGTTACAACTTTTTTGTTTTGAGTATTAATAAAGCTCTAGGATTTGGAATGTAGCAGAAGAAGATCCGAAAAGGCTCTCGTGAGCTTATATTTTAAGAAAATTCTAAAAGGTAGACAGATAAACTTTCATAAAAGTAAGTTAGCGTCGGCGAAGCTCACCTGACTCAGGGCCCGTCAACGTCGCTTTAGTCTAGGAACCTTGGATTGTGCCAGGCAACAAGGTCTCAGGGCTAAAGTCTCCAAACTACAACACATTCTACATGACGCCGGGGAATAGAGCCAAACTAACATCTTTTGCATGCTTACTAATTTCTATCAAAACACTAAACCCCTACGAAGTAAGCCCTATAAGCTTTTACTAAAAGCATTACCTTTGCATCGCAGGTAATCGTGTTTACTGAAACTTGGTTGAAGTCCAATATACTCAACTCTGAAATATTCCCAAGTAAGTAATCGATTTTTAGGCGTGTTCGTCCTCACCATAGAGGTGGAGAAGTACTAATTGCTATTGACTCCAAACTCGATTCGAAAGAGGTTACTTGAAATCGGTGATATCGAATTGATAAGTGCACAAATATTATTCCCTAAATCAAAGATAATCATAACATATTCTTATATCCCTCCTTCGCCTGATTTGCCAACGCACTGGGTCCATTTGGCAGAGATTTAATCCGGGTCCAACATAATGTCCGATACGGACTAATTGGTATTTCTGGGAGATTTTAACTTGCCTGAAACTACCTGGTCCACTTCAGATAGTTTTACTTCTATAATTCCCACGTCACCCGTCACATCAAAATAGCTCGGTCGAACTTTACCGTGCAACACGCTTGGTGTTTTAAGGAATATATATCACATTTTTGGGTCCAGTTTATCCAGGATCCGAAGCTGTTTTATAATTTTGGCCTTGACCGATCTCTTTGCCCAGTTTTTTCAGACGAATTATTCACCAGTGGTTAACTCAGCTCAGTTCTGCCTATGATTTACCGAAATCAAATCTTATCTTCTGTCCCTCATTATCCGGCAGGTGGGATACTAACAGATCTTCAAAGGATAAAACCAACCTTCTCGCCAGGTCCCGGGTCTTATGTCTTACAGTGATGGAAAAAATAATAGAAACGAATTTGCACTTTGGGTTTAATTACGTATTTTTAATAAGTAACGTGGTAATGAGTGGAAATTTTAGTTTTTCTCTGATATATATACATCTATCTTACATACTAGAAAACAGAAATGCATTTAACTTTATTAATTTAGCTAAAAAATGACATTTAAGTTAAATTTTATGTTTTTGACCTGGAAAAAATAATAGAAACGAAATGAATAATATTTATCCAAATTGACTAGTTTAGCAAAATTTACCATAAAATGTTTTCAGCTTTAATATTTAGTTGCGTTACCATGCTTTTTCAAAACTGCAGACAACTTACGAGGCATAGACTCCACCAGATTGGAGCATATTGCTGGCTCAATGGAGTACCACTCTTCCTGGACCTTCTCCCAAAAATACTCCTACTTTTTTGGTTGAAACCCCCATAAACATTGTTTTTAGGATGCCCCACAAATGCTCAATAGGGTTTAAATAGGGTGACTGAGTTGGCCAATCCATAACATCGACTTTATTGTCCTGGAACTTTTTCGCCAGCTTGGATGTGTGTTAGGGATCGTTATCCTGCAGAAATTCCCACTTCAAGTGCATTTCCTCTTCGGCATATGGGAACATAACGTCCTTCATTATGTTTACATAGTCCCTAGCACACATATTGCCTTGTACCCAATAAAGTGGACCAACATCTGAAGCAGAGAAACATCTCCATAGCATTATATTGCCACCTCCGTGTTTAATGGTTTTTTTGGTGTATTTAGGATCGAATGCTGTATTTTTTGGGCCTCTAACATGGGGTCTACCATCAGATCCAACCAAATCAATCCTTGTCTCTTCGGACCAAAGGACATTTTTCCAGTACTGGCGGATCTTTTGGTTTCTGGAAAAGCAGAGTCGCCTATCGATATGCCTCTTGCTCATAAAAGGAACTCTCCTTGCTAAATGCGCTTTTAAACCATGCTCAATCATTCAATGGTGCGACTCGTTACGGATGCCTTCATGTAGTTTTTAAGATCTTTCGAAGAAAGGAATGGCTCCTTTTTCGACATCCTTATAAGGGTCTTGTCAAATTGTGTAGAAGTTGCTCGCTTTCTATCACGTTTCTCCTGTTTATCTGTATAGTGGATAGCAGAAAACACTTTTTTTTTAGCATTCCAATAGTTTAGCAATTTATTCCATGGATTGTCCTTCTGCTTTTAATTTGCGGTGCAATGTGCTCCACGACCCATTTTGATGCTTTTACCAAAATTAAATTAAAAATTGTACAACAAATTGCTGTATTAGCACTCCTTGTAATAAAAATATTCAAAACAATACCTATTATTTTAATTTAAACGAAGAATTACCCCCGATTTTGACAAAATACGACCGCGTTTCTATTATTTTTTCCAGGTCGAGAACATAAAATTGAACTTAAATGCCATTTTTTAGATAAATTAATAAAGTTAAATGCATTTCTGATTTCTAGTATGTAAGATAGATGTATATATATCATAGAAAAACAAAAATTTCCACTCATTACCACATTACTTATTAAAAATACGTATTTAAACCCAAAGTGAAAATTCGTTTATATTATTTTTTCTATCATTGTATGACCTTAAAGACAGCATTGAATCGGTGCAAAAACTTTTTTTATGTTTGAAGTTCGTGGCTTCACTGTCGATCGGGCGGGAGGTGCGAAGTTGCACATTATGCAACGGGACCGCTCCAAAGAAAAAGGTATCCGCCAAAAAAAAATTATCCCAAGAACCGAATCAAGTTCCGGGATCGATCATTGATAGCAAGCTGAGTTAGAAGCCAAATGGGGAAGAAGAGGCTAAGGCCACCAATGGACTACAAAATCGCAGAAGCAGATGCGTGGCACATGGGGCCTATCACCACGACTAACACATTGGATTGTGCGACCCATCCTTTTCTATGGGGTTTTGGTATGGTGGAAAGGAACAGAAAAGTCCGTATACCTGAAGATCCTGAGGCCACTGAGGCAAGCACTATTGGGCACCACCGGCGCTAAGGGAACAACGCCAACAATAGCAATGGAAACGCTTCTGGGAATAAACCCACTAGATATCCAAACGCATCTGAAGGCAAAAAATATGGCCCAACGTCTGAGTGCACAGGACCAGGGCATTGTGCGATTGGCGAGGGGATTTATGCAGGTGGCGCTCCCAAATACCATGGAGTCACCAAGACAGATTGAATTGGTGCAAAAAAATCTTCTTATTTTCGCCCTTCGTGGCGTTACTAGCACTTTCCTTCTTACCAGAGTAAATTACTTTTAATAAACTTACCACCATCTAAACGACGCTTGGCGTTGTATTCACTAATAAGCGGTAAAATTGACAGTTCAAATTTGCTTAGTCAACTAAATTTCACCGTGTCCCGTAGAGAAACTCGTAATTTCGTTCCCTTTAATTTACCACATTGTAAAACGAACTACGCCCATATTATCTCAAGCGCCGTTCCTAACATCCCTAAAACCCTTATACTAATTAACCTGTCAACATCATAATTAGTTTCCTCGTATCAATTTTAAATCCGAAAAATAAGGAACCAGTTATTTAAAAAAAATATTTTAGCTTTGCCAATTTTCTGTACCCAAGCGAGAATAATGGGAACGAATGTGATAAATTTTCTTAAAAAATATCTGCGTTTGCTCTTTGACAGGATTATAAAAATTGAATTGATTAAATAAAACACATAAATTAAACGCAATAACAAATTAATTTATTTAATTTGTTTATTCATTAACAATAAAACAAAATTAAGATTAACAATAAAAAACTAAATTTTAAAAAAATAGTTTATAAATTAAATATTGTCTTACAGAACTGATCATTAAGAAAGGTGCCAGCAAAGTCATAAAAATCAGGGATTTTCTTTGCAGTAGGTCAAAAATGTCCGAGCACAAACAAGATAAAAAATTACAACCAGCGGCTGTCCATTCAGTGACGCCTTAGATACGCAATGCGTATCCGAGCCAACAGCAGGGTGGACCGCCGAATACTTGGTCTTTGACACACAAAACATTAGAATTTAAATTAACATTAATAAGTTAACCTAAATGAAGTGCACGAAATAAACTGCTGCACGAAAAAACGGTGTTTTAGTTGTTTTTGTTATATAACATCTGTTTTTATAGTTAGGAATTTAATTTTTGTCTTATAAAAATTAAAATTCGTAACTATAATACTGCATTTGATTTTAAATTGTGTTTCAATCTTTTTGTGACACAATTTTTTTGCACAAAATAAGCGGCGAGCTACTGTAAAAAAAAATTTAAAAAAGAAATGCATGTGTACATTTAGTATATGTGCATTTCGGTTGATCCGCTCCATATTAACGAAATTGAGTCACACGTGCACACTTTACTAGTACTGAGGAAATCAGCTGTTTATCCTAACGCAGCTTTAATAAGAATAATTTAAACATTATAAACAAAACCATAATGTATAATATATGAAACATAAAGTGCTTATGAAAACGTAAGCAAAGGATCTATATGTATGAATGCATAACACATGGCAACCGGCAATTTGCGGACCGATGCCAATAATGTTAGTAACAAATAAGAGACAGCTTGATGAGCGGCCGCACATGTGTACGTACATATGTACATACAAGTGGATAAGACAAAAACTTTAATAGAATACATTAGATTTTAACATGGCCATATATGAATATATGTATATACAGTTTATACATTTTACACTATTAACATGTGACGGAAATATTAGCTTGTATGTAAATTTATATGCATACGTATGTCCATATATGTACATCGGTATGTATATACATATGTACATCCAGTACGTTATAAAACTTACCAGCCAATTGTTTTTTTAACAGCAACGAAGACTGAAGTTCTGACATTTTAATTTTATAGTTTATCTCTATTGAGCACTTCACCAATCCACACAATTAAAATTTGTTGGATTAAAACGTAGTTAGTCTTCAACAAAAAAAATTAAAAATGCGACAACTGACAGCAAATATTTCTTGTGAAGCCTAAACAGAATAGTGAACTGAAATGACCCCGAACTGCGGATGTAGTTCAATATTAAGTGGAAAGGAACATCTATATTAATATCGTGTTCACACTGGAAGGAATCAATATCCATTTGTCTAAATTGAATTTTTGGTAATAAAAAATGGCTGCATGTATAATTATGTTAGTAAATATTTAATGGTAACGTTATGTTGTCATTACACTGTCATCATTAAGGCCTGCATCTAGTCAAATGCCCTATAGGCTCATAATGTAAAAAATCGAAGGTAATATATTAATTATGGAATATTTTGTTCATATTAGTAATCCATTTCCTGTCAAAAAATTGGGACAATTTTTTTTACTAATTACAGCGTGGTCATAGAAGGCATGAATGTAAGTGTGGTTTTAAAAAAAAAATATTCAACGTTGTTATTATGTTGGTTCAACAAAAGGAGATTTGGCACAGAGTTTACGTCGTTTGCCACTCCTCCAGTAGTTAACATTAACGCTTCTTCTCTTTTCGGTGGTCCTACACTACCTACTGTCATATTTTTTCTTTTCCAAACTTAGGGCTTCGGCTTTTGTTTGTGTGGGAATGTGTCGCTCTCAACTCGCTCTCGCACCGGTTCCCACATCCCTCCTGTATTTATTGGCTTGTGTTTTATCCTAGACGGTACATCACTTTTCCATTATGACTAGAGGGCGTTGTCTCCAAGTTCGCCGCAGGGGCTAACCTAGCCATTCGGGTAAATGCATCTTGAATCTTTTTCAAATGACCAACTTTCCTCAGAAGTGATCTAACCCCAGAGAAATTTTTTAATATATCCCCTACGCTCCCTAACTTTATCAAATACTCAGTTGTGTTAATTTTTCTTAACTGCATCGTCGTGATCACTTTCCGTGGTTCCACTTATAACGAATTTCCCTGGTTAATAAAAAAAAAATTGTCGGGTGTAGTCGCATAATTTTAGATTGTTTATTTCCTTCCCCATCTAGCAGCTTTTTATAGTTTCGGTATATATACGGGAATTCTTATTTTCACTTTGTTTAATATCTTCTTCACACGCCGATTTTTAAATTGATTTATTTTAAATCAAATCTTAATTTAAATGATTAAATTCGCCGAATGCTTTTCTTCCAAATTTAATTGGGTGATGTCATCCATTCCCTTTTTTGTTTCGTCTTAATTTAAAAAATATACTTTCTTCTAAAATCCTCTCATCATCTGATGATGATGATTGCGACTAACATAAAAAATCGCAACAAAATTGTGTTGCACTATGCAACCTATTCGCTTCGTAAGAAATTCGTCTTCGTCTCTATGTTTTCAGCCCTATTGTTGGCTAAAGATGAAAACAGATGAAATCGATTACATGATATTCTAGGAGACAGTGTTACTCAAACCTTAAGCCCAAAAAAATAACGGTGTTCACTGTGGAGGGAAAACCTACCCAAATCAAGAGACAGCGAACACCGTTATTATTATTCAACATCAAAGTTGCGAGGCAGGTTTGCACGCACAGAAAAAGCACTAGCCAGAAAAAGGAGGGAAAACCTCCCCAAATCAAGGGGAGGGAAAACCTTAAGTACATTTTGCAAATCCTATTATTCTTTTATTTAGGTACAAGATTCATTTCGTTCTCGTCTGTTTTTGTGTAAGATCCAATAGTGTTGCTAACGTTCCTATTTATTTGATTTTTGGTATTAAATACTAAATAATAGTAACGTGTTCCATATACGATCGTTTCAAAGAGTATGTGTCTAATGGGGAGTATTTATACCTTCTTAACGAGCTTGTTCGCAACTTTTTTTCTCCATCAAACGGAATAAGAATTGGTCAACGAAATGGGATCCGATGATGTCTATGTAGAAGATAAAATTGGAAGACGGCTTGATCGCTGCGTTTCAGATACATTAGTCAAAGGGTGTATGTATTACTATTACATAAGACATTCCACCATTTCTAAAATGTTCAATACATAATAATTTATAAAAGTATCTTAAAACGAAATTTCTGTAATCATTAAGGTGCCTTGCCAGAGTGAGACCTTAAACAAATTTGTTTTCCTAAAATTGAACCTACACTAGCCAGAAAAAGTGTGCGTGCAAACCTGCCCCGCAACTTTGATGTTGAATAAAAATAGTTGTGGTGAAGATATTGCCTTAGTTTTTTTTTTTTTAATTAACGCTACATCTATTTATTGAAATTATAACTAGTCTTCATTAATTTTCATGAACAACTTATTTAATTAAAATTAAAAAACAAAAAGTACACGGGTTTTTGGGCAAGAAAAAGTCTGCGTACTTCAATTAACTTAAAAAAACGCATTTATTAATAAGCCATTACTGAAATTAGTACGAAATAGGATACCACTTCTTATTTATTGTCTTATTCAAGCGTTTTTGCATTGAATAAACCAATTTTTCGGTGAATTCAGGTGGTATTTTGCTCCGCTCATATAAAATCACCACCTTCAGCGTATCCTTCGGCGTTGTTGTTCGAGGATGAATCCTGCGACTGAGGCGGTAGCTGATGCAGCTGATTTTTGGTATTATAAATCAACCATTGTTTCTCATTATACGTAGTATGCTTTGGGTCATTATCCTGTTGGTACCAAAAATCATCTGACAGACCCAATTTTGATGCGCTTTGGTGCAATTTGTCCTTAAGGATATTCATATAAGCCTTGTGGTTCATTTTAGAATCAATAAATTTAAAAAAAAGGACTTTTATGCCCCACACAGTCACAACGCCACCACCGTGCTTAAAGGTTTGTGCCACACAAGTTATCGCCCTATAATGCCAAATATGCAGAATTTGCTATCATTAATGAAAATAACTTTGTTCCAGAAGGCTTAAGGCTCTTAAATTCATTTTTTATTTTGTTTAGCAAAGTCCATGCGGTTCTTTATAATGACGGGCGATATGAGAGGCTTCTTCTGTGCAACAAAGGCATGAAAGTCCTTATTTTTCAAAATTTATAAGAAAGCACTCAGTTTGCCGCCTTGCATCCCCAAACATGGCCATGTTTCACCTGTTTTTTAAAGGATAAATTTTGATAATTTGAATATAAAATATTTTCCCGTCCGCGGCTTGTTTCTATGGAGAAGCTTGTGGCCAATTGCGCGGGGTTGGACCTTCGTAACTTTTTGGCAACACGAATAGATATGCATTCTAACAATATCATATCGGAATTTGGTGTTTCTAAAATGAAAATTCTACACGCAAAGTGTTTCACGGTTTTGGAGGTTTCGAAGGACAGTGACTGCATTATTTGTTATAGATAGATATTGGCTGTACTAATATCATATCCAAATTAGATTGGTGTATTTTTAAATTTGGGAGGCTCCGTGGTGTAATTGGCAAGTGCAAAGCTCCTACCAGTTACACCGCAAAGTCGTATGAATTCAAACTGACCATAAACCGCAAAATTCTGTGGTGTACAATTTTAATTTAAGAACAAGTAAGAACGAATGTAGTTTTAAAACATTATAATAGCATTGAAATTTTGGGCTCTTTATTTTTTTAAGTGTAACATTTAAAAGTTTTTACGTTGAGCAGCCAACCTTATGCCTATAAAACGTTGGGCGTAATAATAACATAATACAATAACATGACAACAATAACAAGAGATTGATTACCAAATTTTACATTACGTGGGCAATAAAAGGTATTGATTCAGGACATTGCGTCCTCTTGTCCAGAGATCGCCGGGGTGTCGATCATTTACCATCATGCGCAGCGCCCGGTTTTGTATTCTTTGAACTTTCATAACGTTAGTGTCTGAGGCCGTGCCCCATAACTGAATACAGTATGTAATCGATGGCACCACGATTTTTTTAAAAAGCAACACTTTGTTGCCAAGTTTAGCTTGCTCGTTGGCTTAAACAACCAGTTTAGCTTCCTGAGTTGAGTCGGACATGTAGCTGCCATTTTCTGTGTGTGCTGTTTCCAAGTAAGCCGCTTGTCTAAGATCAGACGCAGGTACTGCGCCTGGGGTGATTGAGGGATGGCGACGTCGTGGAGTTCGACTCTAGGAAGGGTGGCCAAAAGTGAACCGGTTCAGAATGATTTGGCAAATCTTATGTAATCAGAGTGTATAGAACGGGACCCAGAACGCTTCCCTGCGGAACGCCAGCACGGGCAGTTCTAATGCTTGACCTTTCCCCTCTCACCACGACCATACTGAAATCATACTTCGATCAAGCAAGTATGATTTCAGTAGGAGAAATGGGCCAGTCGGGAGGAGTGACTTCAGCTTATAAAGTAGGCCGTAATGCCATACACGGTCAAAAGCTTCCTTCACGTCGAGTAAAATCGCAGAGTTGTATTGCTTATTTTCGAAGGCATTTAGTATATGATCTACACCTCGATGCGCTTGCTCTGGGGTCCCATGGCGATACCTAAATCCAAACTGGTGCACAGGGTGCGATTTGGTCTCGCTAGCGTCATTTAATTCAAATTTTTATACCATGTACCTTTAGGTACAAATGGTATATTAACTTTGTGCAAATGTATGTAACAGGCAGAAGGAGACATCTCCGAACCCATAAGGTATATATATTCTTGATCAGCGTTAACAGCCGAGTCGAAATATCCATGTCCGTCTGTCTATCTGTATGTATTAAAACCTCGTTCTCGGAGATGGTAAGAGATAGACGTGTAATTTCTTTTGCTTTTGGTGTGTTATTGTTGCAGGCAGATCAAGTTTATTTCAAATTTCCACGCCTCTTTCCGCCTTCGTAATTTGCATAAAACTGAATTTTCTTCGACACATTAGCCCATAACTTGCACAAAATAGCTAGAGACCTATTTTTGCATTATGTCCGTTTAGCAATTACGCAGATAATGGTATTCTTGGATTTTTGCCACGCCCCTTTCCGCCCTCGTATTTGCAAAAATCGATATCTTCGATTTAGAAGATATGACCAATTAAAGTTTTACGTCATCCGTTTCTTCTTTGACTTCAATTCGTTCGCACGCGCATACATACAGAAGTGTGTGTATGTATACACAATACATACAGAAGTGCATGTATGTGAATTATTAGACAAAAATAAAAATAAATACAAAGAAATGGTTAATAAAGAAAAAAGGTACATGGTATCTCGTTGTCGAGAAGTCTCGACTACAGCGTTCCTACTTGTTAAATTTAAAAAAAGCGCTGATATTTTTCCA
Source organism: Drosophila ironensis (assembly GCA_021223825.1). Lineage (NCBI taxonomy): Eukaryota > Metazoa > Arthropoda > Insecta > Diptera > Drosophilidae > Drosophila > Drosophila ironensis. The sequence continues at coordinate 8,803,029 of JAJJHQ010004697.1, forward strand.
CAAGTCGATAATAAGTACTTTGATTAGAATTTTTCGTGAATTTTTAAAAGCTCTACGTTTGCTGTGAACGGAAAAACACACCATATTATTTTGTAGAGCTTTAAAAAATTCTTTCTTTTTGCGCGCATTGATTTCGAGTTTCTCGGAAATTTAAAATTTTTATTGAATTTTTTAAAACATTGGATTTTTATTATCTTCAAGGTAATATTACAAAAAAAAATTAATGTTTGTGACCGGTCTATGAATGTGTATCTCATAAAATGTAGTGGTAAATCAGTGTTTTAACAACGAGTCCGGATTAGCGTGCACCTGTCACCTGGATTCAGTCTGACTCTCGTACTAGCCGAAAGTGTGAATCAGTGGCGTCCAAAATGTGTAATATGAACTGCTAGTACCTGCTACCTTCAAACTATGACACTTTTTAGGCACAATGTCGGTAGCAAAAAGGGATCTTTTTTTAGTATGGCACTCAGAGGGCAGCCCAAGAAATAAGTTTGTTGTCATGGACAACTTTGATACTGTTATGAAAATCTTCTAAATATACTCTGGAAGAGTAGTGCGAGATTGGAAAAAAGTTGCGAAAACAGATTATGTTTATTTTGAAATATGTTAAAGTTTAAAAAATAGTAAAGGAAAAAAAAATATTTTTATATTTAAAAAAATAAAATTAAAAAAAAAATAATAACTTTTTTTTTACCTAAAAGAGTCTGATTTTTCTCTGACCAGTGAAAAAAAACCGACTGAAGAAATGTATTTTAGCTTAGAGGTTATTAATTAAATGCCGCTAGTGAGACCAAATCGGCCACTGTGTGGTGGTCGGGAATTGCGATTTGCACTCTTCTTACCTTCATAATTCAGCTTAGAAATATTCTCTCGAATATTTTGGAAAATGTGGGTAGCAAGCTTATAGAACAGTACGACTCTACAAGGTTTTGCGGTTTTCCTGGATTTCCTTCGTTATCACAGGACACTTCCAGTGGGAGGGAAAGTGGTGGATACGTAGCATCGAGTTAAATAGGAGGACGAGGAACAAGATTTCCTTTTTTGGCAGAGCCCTGGCAACTCTGTTATCGATGCCATCGAATCCCGGCGCTTTATTGGTATGTAGTCTCCGAATTTGCAGGCAAACTTCTTCTGGGCTGACATGTTGGATCGGTAGGGCATCCGGGGCTCCTTTCTTCAACATCTTCTGAGCTCGCGAGGTCAAATGGCTGGAAGCGTTTCTCCAGTTGGTCTGCGAAAACTAGAAAAATCTCTGAGTCAGACCTGCACCATGTGTTGTCACTTTTTCTTATAGGGATCTTTCGGAGAGGCTGTCGTTTCATATACCGTGTGGATTTTCAGAGGATGAAGCCGGCTTTGTGGGATCCGCCTTGAGGAGCATTTCATCAAAATATTCGCGCTTGGTTTGGCGCAAAAGTTTTTTAAAATCGTCCTTGGCACGACGGTATGCCCTTTTGTCGACTGGGTCTTGGGATCTCATATATCCGCGACGTAAGGATCTTTTCAACCTTACCAAGTCCATAACTCCAGGTTTTGAAACTGCCTGTGGTGGATTGAGGCGGTGTAAGACTTGTCCATAGGTTAAAGACTCGGCAGCAATATGAATGCTCCGTACAAACAGGTTTACTGCTGCTTGGAAGCGCGGGATGCTCGCATTTCGAGGGAGGATGCGAGGCCTATTACAGGTTGTTTGCGCAGCTATTCTTAGCTTTATAATTAGTGGGATGTGGTCAGAGCTAAGCTCCAGGTTTCCTGTGATGGAAAGACACTCGGTCCGTATCCCTCTGAAGACTGCAAAGTCAATGGCTGTTGGTGTTCTTTGGCTGTATGGGTAAAGCGTTGGACCCCCAGTTGCAAGGACCTGGACGTTTGAGCTTTGTACAACGTCCGCAAGAGCTCTTCCTCGGGTGGTTGAGATTCGGGATTCCCAGAGGCGGTGGTGAGCATTCCAATCACCTGCGAAAAAAATATTTGTTCCTAGATCGTCAAATAGCTACTCGAAGTCGTCGTCAGAACATTGGAAGTTTGGTAGACAATAAATAGACGCAATACCTATTTCACCAAGGTCAGTTTTAACTTTGACAGAGACACATTGAACATACGGACTTTGTAGACTATAGAATTGATAGCATTTAAGACCAGAATTTATTATAGTAGCGGAGCCACCGCGTTTACGGCAGGATGAGTTGCTTGATGGATATCGTGCCCATGCAAGTTGTAGTACGACCTTGAGCAAAAGTGTGTTTCACTAACAGCTGAATGGCTTTGTTGGGAACTCTAATGGTTGTACTACATTAACTGGTATACCCGGGAATGCTTGAGCTGACCTTGGAGTATTTTGTGGTAATAGTCTTGAAACAAGACCAATCATCGACATCATCATTTGGAATAGCTTATCAAACTGGGAAACAAGGACCGACAGTCTTTCGTTTGATTGCATAAACATTGCTCTTGGCGCTGCCAATGCTGATCGTTGACCAATTGCTGTGAGCTGCGTTGCTGTTGTTGTGAGAGAGTCCTCTTGAGATCTGGCTGTTCTTGTTGAGGCCTTAGTTGTTGAAGTGATGGCTGCTGCTGCTGTTGAGGCGGTACTTTTTGGTGACGTGGCTGGCCTAGTGGAGGAAACTGGTGGCTCTGCGGGAAGTTGGGAGCCGCTGATTTTACCTGTATAGTACCAGTAAGCTGCTGGGGGACTGTGCCTCGTTGGGATGTGGCACTTTTTCGACGATGAGCAACTTGCTGATAGACGACACAGCCTTTATAGCTAGCTGTATGTCCACCGCCACAGTTTGCACATTTAACTGGATGTACATCCTTTAAACAGGCCTTCAAGCCGTGTTGCAGGCCACATCTGACGCAGTTATACGGCTTTTTGTAATGGTTTTTTGTGTGTCCGAATTCTTGACAACGGTGGCATTGGGCGAATTAATCCCTTTTGTAATAAAAGAGTTCAACTTGGACCCGTTACCGACAAAGTGACTTGATCCCGTGGATTTTGTTGTTTGCATCAAAAAAAAAAATAAGTTTTCCAGCTTGGTATTGTCGAAGCGGATTCTTGGTCTATTGAGAAATAGGACCGAGTGAGCCGCCGAGGTAAGGCTTTCCTTAATGTCTACATCCGTGACGGAATAATGGACACCACGGATGACAACACGTTAGGATCTATATTCTTTTAACTGCCAGGAATGGTATGGAACTTTTTCAAGTGTCAGAGTTTTGGTTATGGCTCTGTATGTATCCGAATCTTTAGGGAGAATGGAAACAGAGTTGTTGGGATGACATTTTAGGAAGTATTTCGACGGGTGGACGATCTTGTTTGTGGATCTTATAAGTCCGTTTATATCCTCACAATGATCAACCACAATTGGGGGTGATTAGCGTTTCCGACACCATAAAGTATATATATAATTGATCAGCATCAACAGCCGAGTCAATCTAGCCATGTTCTCAACAGCCGAGTCAATCTAGCCATGTTCATCTGTCTGTCAGTCTGTGTGTACTATATGGACACGTCGTTCTCGGACATGTAATTCTTTTTGCTATAGGTTCGTTATATGCACTTTCATTACGTTAGTGTCTGAATCCATGCCCCATAATTGAATACAATATGTAACCGAGGGCAACACAATTGATTTGAACAGCAAGACTTTGTTGCTAAGTTGGCTTGCTCGTTGGCTTAAACAACCAGCTAAGCTTCCTGAGTTTAGTCGTAAAAAGAGAGAAACACAGAAAGAGAGGTACACTCGATAGATAACGTTTGAGTGATCGGAGTATAACTTCAGAGCGAGAGTGCAGTTACGCGAATACAGAGTAAAGAAGAGTGGGAGGAGAGTTAATGATCACAACAAGAGAAGCAGATATTAAAAAGGTATTAAATAACCAAATATTTAATGCCTATTTATTAACTGCACACGCGAAAGCGATACGGTTTTAAAGAAAAACACGTTGAGAGTTTCGGATGGAATTAAATTCTCAATTCTCTTGGGCTTAATTAAAATTCCCACATAAAAAAAAACGCATTCGTTCCCTTCAAAAGAAGAAAAGTGTTTTTTTTTTCATCATCATAATTTCGCTTGGAGCAAACGGAGAGAGTTAAAACTTTCATTCAGCGACTGGAGTATTATACTCGTAGCAGTACTGCAGTTTTCATCAATCGGACGCTGCACATTGTCACGATGGTTTCTGGTTCTGCTTCGGCTCCTATCGTTGCGCTGAAGCTGGTGGTGTAGTGGCTCATGTGTCATCTGCATCCTTGTCTGGTTTGCTCTGCCTCTCACTATGTCAGCATAGGAGATGGACGGCTGCCTGACAGAATGGGGTTGTGGTTCCAGTGTATTGGGAGCGCTTCTGGATCCCATGCCGTGCTTGGGCCTGGAGCGTTGGAGGAACAAGTGGTACTTGGAGCAACCAGAATAATTGGCTGAGTGATGCTCTCCACAATTGTAACATGTGCAGGGTTCGTTGGGTGGTCGAGTGCAATTATTTGCTTAGTGATCTCATGCACATTTCACACATACGTGCGCTTTTTACAGTATTTCGCTGAGTAAAAAAAAAAAACAGTAACAGTTAAAATTACTCTTTTCCGGACTCGAGAAACATTGCGTCCTTTTGTCCAGAGATCGCCGGGATGTCTACGCTGCAGTCTTCTTCAAGTGGTGTGATTGGCTAGAAACGCTTCTAGGTTGTTGGGGTGAGCGGCGTCATTTGTAACGACTCTAGTCTCGGTTGATATGCTCTCTGATGCAGGTCACTTGCTAGGGCGTCGTTTCTAATGTACCAAGGGCCAAGGCGCATTGGCCATCATGCGCAGCGCCCGATTTTGGATTCTGTGCACTTTCATTACGTTAGTGTCTCAAGCCATGCCCCATAATTGAATACAATATGTAACCGAGGGCAACACAATTGATTTGAACAGCAAGACTTTGTTGCTAAGTTGGCTTGCTCGTTGGCTTAAACAACCAGCTAAGCTTCCTGAGTTTAGTCGGACATGTAGCTGCCATTTTCTGTGTGTGCTGTTTATAGGTGAGCCGCTAGTCTGAGGTCAGACCCAGGCACTGCGCCTGGGGTAATTGTTGGAAAGTCGTGGAATTCGAATCTAGGAAGCATTTTTCCTCTCAAAGTAAAGCAACTGCGTTGCGACTGTCTTACATTAATGACAATATTTGACAAGTTTTCCCACTTGCCGTACGAGTCCAGAAATTCCTGGATTATCCTTGATGCTTCGATTCGGCAGAAAGATTTCACAAGGAATGCAGTGCCGTCAGCGTAGGTGGCCAAAAGTGTGCCCGGTTTAATAGGAATTGACAAATCTGATGTGAAAAGTGTATACAGAACGGGACCCAGAACGTTTCCCTGCAGAATGTCATCACGAGCGGTTCTAATGCTTAACCTTTCCATGACCATGAAACTTCGATCAAGCAGGTATGATTTGATTAGAAGAAATTGGCCAGTCGGGAGTAATAACTTCAACTTATGATGTAGGCTGTATTGCCATACCCGGGAAGCAAGTCACAACTTTTAAGGTTATCAGGTGCATGTTAGTAGCTCAAGGCGGTTTGTCACTTATAAGTGCGACGGCGCACAGTACCGAAACCCGAATACGGCACCGTGAAATATTTTTATGGCAACAATCACCTTTTTGCATTCATATCAGAAGTAAAACAGAAGGCTTCATCAACATCATAAGATAAAATGTATGGAATACAGATTTAAAACGTCTTCAAATAGAGCCAGGACCTAAGCGACTCAGACTTTTTTCGGTACTTTTTATTTTATAATAAACGTTTTTTGCCACTTTCTTATAAAAACGGAATAATGACTAAGACTAAAAAATAAAATAAAAAAAAAAGAATTTTTGAATACTCAATAATCATTAAAACTTATGTCACAATGTCTTTTTAGGTGGTGGTCTCGTAATTGGAAGTGCCGTGTCGCTCTTATTTTTTAAAAGAAAGGCGTGGCCTGCATGGCTTGGATCAGGATTTGGAATCGGCGTCGCATATAGAACGTGCGAAAAGGATTTAAATATAATAAAATGAATATTGTCAAATAAAGTATAAAATAAAACTTACAACGTTTTGGTCGGTGCTTTTAAATTGTAACAGTGTCATTATCCTCATGATAAATATTTTTACTCCGATGTTTACGATATAGATTACTGGGCATGAAATTCAAAACCGTTAAGAAAATTTGAAATTTAAGCTTCAATATACAACTAAAACAAGTAAGAACCGAGTGTCTCGACTATAAATACCCGGTTCTCAGTTTCAACTGTTTTTGACACAATATAATACTCACCTACTTTTGGGAGCCAAACATTTTCGTAATTTGTTTTGTAGGTGTGTATGTGTATCAGAAGTGTTTCTATGGAGAAACTTGTCATTTTTTCATTCAACGCAGCAACTATTTTTTGTAATTTTCGCGAACAAAAGTGGCGTAACCGTCTGATTTTCGCAACACAGATAGATATTGGCCCTACCAATGGACTATCCAAAATTAGTGCCTATAGAGCTGTGGATTGTGGATATCACAGAATTTCGCGGTTTGCGGGGCTGCGGAGGGAGGTAGCCGATTTTTATAGCATGTACCTTAAGGTACAAATGGTATATTAACTTAGTTCAAATGTATGTAACAGGGAGGAGGAGACATCTCCGACCCCATGAAGTATATATATTCTTGATAAGCGTCAACAGCCGAGTCGATATAGCCATGTCCGTCTGTCCGTCCGTCCGTCCGGCGGTTCATACATACAGACAGACGGTATGTATGATCACCTCGTTCTCGGAGATGGTAAGAGATAGAGGTCTAATTCTTTTTGCTTTTGGTGTGTTATTGTTGCAGGCAGATCAAGTTTATTTCAAATTTTTGCCACGCCCCTTTCCGCCTTCGTAATTTGCATAAAACTGTATTTGAATTTTCTTCGATAACTTGGACAAAATAAGAGCTAGAGACCTATTTCATTTTGCAATATGTCCGTTTAACTATTGCGCAGATAATGTCATTCTTGGATTTTTTCCACGCCCCTTTCCGCCCTCGTATTTGCAAAAAAAATTCGATATCTTCAAAATGGTAAAAGTCCACTGATCGTCAAACACGTACGTGCAAAATTACGGATCGGACAACGGATCGGACAATAAATATAAAAGATATGGCCAATTAAAGTTTTACCCACTCCTTCCCTAGGCAACGGCATGCCGTACACGCTGGGGTGACGTCATCCGTCTCTTCTTTGACTTCAATTCGTTCGCACGTGTATACATACAGTAGTGTGTATATGTGTGCACCTGCTGATTTTTTGGATGTCAAAATCGAAAATTTGGTGAATTATTTGAAAAAAATAAAAATAAAATCAGAGAAACGGTTCATAAAGAAAAGAGGTACATGGTATCTCGTTGTCGAGAAATCTCGACTACAGCGTTCCTACTTGTTAAACTTGTGCTGAACTGGTATCCCTAGAATTAGAATGTGCAATTAGTTTTTCTCTATCTATTATAGTTTCCAAAATCTAGGCGTTCATACGGAGTCCGTATTACGGACAGACGGACATGGCTAGATGGACTCGGTTGATGATGCTGATCAAGAATATATACTTTATAGGGTCGGAAAAAACTTCCTTTTCCCTGTTACATATTTGACATTCGCACGAATTCTTTTTTAAAAGAACCGGGTAGGACAAGTAAAAACGATTATAGTCGAGTGTCTAAATTATAAATACCCAGCTCTTAGTTTCCACCTCATGTTCAAAGCATGGGTACATATTGACTATTTGAATATATATTTCTTTTCCGTGGGCACAAAAAGTTTTTGACACTTTCGCGCATGTTCGGCGTAATTGTCTGATTTTGGGAACATAAATAAATAGATATGTATTTTACTAATATTATATCTGAGTTCTCTGTTTCTATAAAAAAATTTTACGCGCCACAGAATTTCACGGTCTGTGCGGGTACGAAGAAAAGTGACTGTGTAAGGTTTTCGGTATGGATACACAAGCAGTGGCATTTGAGTAGGCCACCTATCACTTTACAGGCTGGCTTCTGTAGTCTTGGTATGTGTGATGTCATTTTGAAGATTAGTACAGGATTCAGTTCATTATGTGTGCCCACCTTCAGTTTGCTTTTTTACAGCTTTAGCCACCATCCCAGAGTACAGAGTAAATGGAACGCAATTGATCCTCAAGGAACGAATAAAGTACCTGGAACCATTGATAGCAAGCCACCAACGCACTATACGCATTGCAACTAGCATATGGGGCTTAAACAAAAACTAACACATTTGAAAGTAACGGAATAGTCCACATACCTGAAGATCCTTGAAAGGCCACAAAGACGCACTATTCTGCACCACCGGTGCATGAGAAAAACACCATCAAGGGCACTAGAAATGCTTCTGGGAATCAACCCACTAGATATCCAAACGCATATGACGGCAAAGAGGCCGGCCCAACGGTTATGTACGCAGGGCCAGCTAGCAGTGCAAAACTATGGACACTGTGTTTCCGAGAGATTCATGCAGGTACAAAATACATGACCCCCAAGCCATGCTTCATACACATCTCTGCGCTACTGGAAAAGGATAATTGGCGTTCCGCAGCAGAACAAGTGCCATGAAAATCTACACAGACGGTCACAAATAGCTGTCTCTGAAACTACCAAACCACTGCAGCATATTTCAGGTTAAAATTTTCGCCATAAGGAAAGCTGCAAAAAAGGTTCAGAAGATAATAAAAACGACTAAAGTTAACGTGTTTGTCGGTAGCCAAGCAGCTATCAAGGACAGTCGAAAGCCGTAAGATCCATAATGGTCCTGGCAAGCAAGGAAGGACTGGATCTTTTAAGCACCTGCGGAAAGGTGAAAATTTATTGGATTCCCAGATACAAGGATTTGAGGGCAACGAAATGGCAGACGAACTGGCAAAAGGAGGAGCGCTAGACCAAAACGGCAGAGTGGAGGACGTACCAGTCTCGCTACATAACGTAAACTTGAGAAGGCTCTAATAGAAGCAAACAGTAGGTGGGCACACTACGAAATACAGAATATCCAGAGTAATGTTCAAATCAGAATGGCAAAAACAGGCAGAGGCATTACTGTTGATTTCTAGTCGCTCACAGGCCACATACTTCTGAAAGTTCATGCAAAACAACTGGGCCTAACAGGGAACGATGTGTGTCGGCAATGCAAGAAGCCAGGCGAGAAAGAATGGCTGAAGCATATTATGTTTCTTTACAGCCCTAATATTGAAACGTCAGTGATACATGAATGCGCCTTCACATCGGTGGAAGAAATATGAAACTAAATCCGAGTAGGCTTGTGGTATTCGCGATAAGCACCCGGGGCTTATTTTTGTAACGGTAGCAAACAACTCCAACAACCGCTATCGCTAAGGACCACAATATATAAACCTAACCTCTATTAAATCTCAACCAGTTCGGAGTTGTTTTGTACTCTCTCTCAGATCTCAAAAATCGGTTAATGACATCCCCCTGAAGTCTGATTCGGTTCAACCCCCATCGAACGCACCTAAAGTTTCACTTCAAAAACATTGTAAATAAGTTGATAAAGGCAATCATTTTGATTATTGCAGTGTATGTGCCAAACAATGAGCTTTCCATGCCAAAAGAGACTGACTTTATTTGCATTATTTACATTATAATTCGTTTGGCAATGTTCTGGTGTTGTGTGGGAAAAAGATGATCGGACCGAGTCTTATGTTTTATGACAGTTCTTTTCCAAAAAAATGTTGACAATAGTCACAAATGACAAATACTACCCATATTTAAAACTTCTAAGAATTAAAACCTTAACTTATTTAAACAATTTTTTTGTTTGTTTTTGTGTATTTATTTGACAATTTTAGAGGCCTTTCCGATATTTTTCGCCAATGGTAAAATCAGTCATCCCTTTTCCAGCAGTTCCACATGTTCCGATTCCTACTCGACCGATGACATTATCCGGGGATGCAAATATACTTTTCACCTTTATTCCCTGTTTCTTTTGGTTTTTATTAGTAAAATTTAGCCATTTATTTTTATCAGATTCACGCTCCTCCTCCAAATCTTTGAATCGTTGTTGTTTCTTTTGCTTTCGTTTTTTTAAGTATTCCTTTTGATTGGGTCTGTGACGTCTGAAAATAATATTATTAATAACTATCGGTTAAGTGCTTTACATTTTCATACTTGTTAGAAGGAAAAATTTCTGTGCGGACAATACGTTCACGTATCTCATTAAGAGTTGTTGTAGATCGATTTTGATACGCATCAAATATTACATTAACTTCTCCTTCACTTGAAATATCTTCAATAGTAGCGTCATAGTATTGGCGATCTTCTTTCCACTTAGCCTGACACTTGTCCCCAACCTTCCAAATTTTTGCAGCTGAAACAATTTTTTCAGCCTCTAAAAGAGCAGCTTCAATTTCGTCGAAATAATTTGAAGAAGCTGTTTTATCCGTAGATGGTTCTATGTATGAAGATTTTTGTTGTTCCTCTAGTTGTGTTTGAATTAAGTCCCTTGTAAGGCCGATTACCTCCTCAAGATCATTTTTTAGTTTTAATAGCTCTCCATTTTTTGGATCAGTTTGCAAAGCTGCTTCCACCTAAAATATACAAAGACGAAATTAAAGATAACATACATACTAGACTTCTGCATGGATGTATTCATTTGTAGCATGACAGTTATGTACAGTAGGATGAGTATGAGTACTTAAAATATTACTGTACAGTATTCTTTAGGCCAGAAGATTATGGCTCAACATTTTCAGGGTACTCACTTTGAGTGAGCACTCTCGTTTTCTGTAACAAAGTTTATGTGTTCCTGCATATGTAGTTGATTGTCCCTTGTATGTTTGACGTTATTTAGTGCCAGAGACACAGCCTAAGAAGTACCGGTTAGAAGTATAAAATGTACCAGTCATGAAATTTCACACACTGTACAGTAATTCAAGTGCACACCAAAACACTGTAGTGTTGACTACACGCCAATTTTGCTGTGCAACAATGAAATACTACCCCACTCACTCATACCCAAATATACTATGCAGGAAAAAGTGTGCCCACTTCTAGAATAAGTGATTCATTTGCCGCTTTGGATGCATTCATGCAGAAGTCTAATACCTCAGTAAAATTGGTATATGAGCAAGATTTGTTTTTTATATTGCTCCTATATTAATAGCTCTAGGGGTGTTTTGAGTACACACGATTTTTCTCCGATGTCTCTCAATTAAAAATCATGTATTGGTTTCTCATCTATCCCCATCCTATTGCACCGTTAGCCCAAAGAATAACGCAAGGAGAGGAATTTAATAGAAAGTTGATATATGTGCAAAAAGTTTCATTTACGTTTGAAGTGGGTTTCGGCAATATTCTAGTGAAACAAAGAGAACAAATTTGACTGTTTACATTTTAAAATTTAATTAAAAATTATCTTGAGCTATAAAAAAAAAGGTTTGCGTTAAATAAATTGTATTAAATATCAAAAATGCCCCGAGCAACCGAATTATCTAAAGAAGAGCAGATCCAAATAAGAACTATGGCTGACTGTGGCGTCAAAGTTGTTGCCAATATGTAGGCAACGGGTGCAACAAATTTGCCGAAAGGATTTGCATCTCACATACGAAGTAAAGGTCCCGAAACCTAAGCTATTGCGGCGGCATAAAATGGCTCGACTAGCCTATTACGAGAAATTTAAATTTTGGACCACCGAATTCCAAAATGTCATCTTTAGTGATGAAAAAAAATTTAAAAATTTTAATTTAGATGGCCCAGATGGAAATCAAAAGTATTGGCGAGACCCCAGGCATCCCAGACAAACTTGCCACAGACGCAACCATGGTGGTGGTTCCTCTATGGTTTGGGCTGCCTTTAGTAACTTCGGGAAATCGCGTATATGCTTTGTGTCATGTCGCATGAATGCGGAAACGTATACTAATCTCTTGGAAAGTGAGCTAGTACCATTTTCCGAAGAGTTTCATCCCGGAAATTTTGTCTTTCAACAGGATAACGCTCCTATACACGTAGCGCGGTATACGAAGACGTTTCTGGAAAGCAAGTCAATCGATTTGATGCAGTGGCCAGCTTTAAGTCCGGACTTAAATCCGATCGAGGATCTTTGGGGCATCCTGTCAGCAAAAGTTTTCGGAGGTGGAAGGCAATTTGAGACCCTTAAGGAATTGAAGGCGGCCATTGTTAATGAATGGGCATCCATTGATATAGCTGTCCTCCAAAACTTGGCAAATTCAATGCCGAAGCGATTGAAATTATTAGATCAGCAAAAAGGAGACACGATACTATATTAATTAAAAAGTTAACTTATATTACAAATGTATATAATATTTTTTTTTGTCACTTAAATATTTTTGCACATATATCAATTTTCTATGAATAATAGTTTTAAGTTCCTATTTAAATATCAAACAATGATATATTAAATATATGTTAAGTTCATTCAATTTGTACATTTACTACCTACATATATAAAATGAAAAAAAAAATCTAACATGAAGGAGTTAGAAAAAAATCAAGAAAAACACGTTGCACATTTATCAATTTTACTCCCCGTACATACATTAAAAAAATAGCTATAACTTTTTTATCTGGGAAAGTTACACGTTATATAGGTAATATGTTGGTTAAGACACTAGCATTTGGCAGCTTAGCCAATCAATAGATTTGGTGGTGGCACAGTCATGTTCTGGGAATGCCTTTCTCATTATGGATTTGGAGACCTGATACCGATTGAAGGCACATAACCCTCTACCCTTTTTGCAAAGGTTTCTGAGATCAGCGCTATGTGGCAAATTTTCTTTTAAAATGCTTAGGTACATTTTAGCATCCATTGTTCCTTCAATGAAAACTAAGTTTCCGACCCCAGATGCAGCCATACAGACCCAAACCATAACATGGCCACCGCCATGCTTTACCGTTGCCTTTAGGTGTTTGTTTTCAAGGTCTGTATTGGGTTTCCTTCACACATAAGTTCGTCCATCCGACCCAAAAATATTGAATTTGGACTTATTAGTAAAAAATACGTCGTTCCAGAATCCAATATCCTTATTAATGTGTTCCTTTAAGCGGGTGTCTCTATTTTTTTTATTTATTTATTTACATGGAGGTGGCCATGTTATGGTTTGGGCCTGTATGGCTGCATCTGGGGTCGGAAACTTAGTTTTCATTGAAGAACAATGGATGCTAAAATGTACCTAAGCATTTTAAAAGAAAATTTGCCACATAGCGCTGATAAATTGGGAATACTGGACCGATTCAGATTTTACCAGGACAACGACCCCAAGCACACTGCTGCCAATGTGAAGCTTTGGTTGGTCTGGAACTGTCCACACGTAGTAAAAACCCCAGCTCAGTCTCCAGACCTGAACGTAATAGAGAATTTGTGGGAGATTTTGGACCAGGCGATCAGGAAAAGAAAAATAAGCAACAAAAATGAGCTGAAGATTGCCTTACTGAAGGAGTGGAGGAAAAGTCCGGTTGAAACCACAAAAAATTAGTGGAATCAATGGGAAACCGTTTAAAAGACGTTAAAAAACAAAAGGGAAGCCCAACCAAATATTAGACTTAAGAATTTTATATTTTATTATAGTTTTAAGTGTTTGCACGAAATAAGCTTCGACGCCAGAAGTGCCTTGTTTTTTTAGTTTTGTATGAAAAGTTGTTTTGTTTTTGTAGATTAGTACGTTTTTTTTGCTCCTATTAGTTAATAAAGAGTTCATTCAAATTACTGCGTTTAAATTTTTTTGATATCTTTTCTATTTTGGCTGCAATGTTGATTTAAAATTTTATTTTGTTCTTGCACGAAATAAGCTTCGAGCCACTGTATGTATACCGAAGTGAAATAGCCGACCTTTATACTAAACTTTTCATTTACTAATAATACAAAAATAATAGTTGTCAATGTCATTATTTCATCTATGTATGTACATTTAAATGTACACTGCGCGTCACTTGAATAGCACAATTTTACATAATTACTTGATCATCTCTCAGTAATTGCTTGAACTAATGCAATGATTGTTGATGTTTTTTTTCGTCTCCTTATCTACTTTCTTTCAACAAAAATTGGAAGTCTAGAAATGTACCGTTTAAATTTACCGTAATTTTCTTTTCAACTTGCTTCAATAAATGACACTTTTTTTGTTTCACTTGAATAGCACATTTTAGATTTAGTGTCATTTCAGCAGCCAAGGAGATTGAATCTTAAACGTTTTTGAATAATTTGTGAATTTTAAACATAGTTTAATTATTTTGTGCAATTTTGGGTCGTGGAACGTCACTAAATCCCAAAGAACAGATCCAAATACAAAGCTATATTGATTGTGACCTTTCTGTAGCTAATATAGCGAAAAAAATGGGAAGAAGCAGAAAAGTAGTATACAATTTTATCTAGAACAATCAAAACTATTGGAAATATATGAGAAAAATATGGGAAAAATATGAAAGGTCGCAAAAGTAGTGTCCTTAGCGACACAGATAAGCCTGCGATTCTGCGGGAAGCCTCAAATTGTCATGACTGTGAGCAATATAAGTGCAAAAGCAGTTGTTGACGCGAGCAAAACTACTTTTTGGCGAGTTTTTTCGAAAGCTAAAAATGTTAAATATTTGAAACTAAAAAAAAAACCCTCCGCTTAACCCCAAACGAAAAGCGCGGTTGACCTTTTGCCGCGTCAGTATGTCATGGTGTAACGAGTGGAAGCGCGTAGTTTTTCTAATGAAAAAAAGTTCTATTTGGGGGGCCAGATGGCTATAATGATTATTTTCATGATCTGACGAAAGAGACGCATCGATTGGAGCGTTTACATAGTCTAGTAGGTGGAGTTATGGTTTGGGGAGCCATATATTACTATGGGACACTTCTGAACTCCAATTTTTATCCTCAAACATGAACGCAAAAGTGTATCTAAACGTCCTTGAAAAAGCTTTTCCACCATTGGAAAATTTTTCCAATCATTTGCCTTTGACATTTCAGCACGACAGTGCCCCAATACATAATGCTCGTGTTGTAAAATCTGTTTTAAAAGATAAAACTGTTGAAACTCTGAAGTGGCCACCATACTCGCCGGATCTGAATATAATAAAAAATGTTTGGGGATTGCTGGCCAGATAGTTTTATGAGTATGTCAAACAATTTTAGACAAAAGAAGAATTAATTGACGCCATTCAAAGGGCCTTGGCTACAATATCCCTAGACTACATTAAAAGTCTATATGATTCGCTGCCCAACAGGATCTACGAGGTTATATTGAATATGGCGGGCTCTACCCATTATTAAATTAATAAATATATATATATATTAATACTCACTATTGAATAAAAACACTTTTCCTAATACTTAAGTTCGTTAAATATACTTAAAAAAAAATGTGCTATTCATGTGAAACAAAATTTTTGTAGGATTTTTGAAGTATTTAAGTGTTTTTGGTAACATTTATTAATTATTCATTTAATTTGAATTTTGTTACTTTTCTTATATATTAAAAATTGATTACACTATAAATAGAAACTTAAACATCAGCGAGTTTTCTTTTTGGTCAAAAGATTTCAAGATTTGAAATTGCATATAAAAGTGAAACTCAGTGTATGTTTCCATCGATTATTATTATGCCTCAAAGTCAATAAATACAACTTCACACTTTATATAATGACTTGAAATATCAAAATGCGTTAACATTATTTTTTATGAATTTTATGTTTTTATTTTCACTTGCCAACCCAAATTACGTCTAAACCTTAGTTACTTATGATGTCCGTGTTGAATGCTACGCAGACGTATAAAGGAAAAGATTTTTTAAGTGCACATACATTTGTTATCCAAAGCACATTTATTTACATTACCTGCTGCAACTGCAACTTGTAGTTTTGCAGCTCGTCCGCCATTTAAAAATAATAAATTGAAAAATGCTCAAACATTGAAATAAAATTATACACAGAAACACATGCTAAGGTAGCGGCACATAAAATTGGGTTGCAAGGCTACTATGCTTTCAGAAATTACTGCATCTTAAAATAATCATCATTAAAACAACGTCACGTTATTTTCAGTTTTACCCATACATTTTGAGATACGTAATGAGAAATTTCAAGTAGGTAATTATATCCGGTTCTTTTTAAAAAGAATAAGGGTATATTGAATTCGTGCGAATGCCAATATGTAACAGGGAAAAGAAAGTTTTTCCGACCCTATAAAGTATATACATTCTTGATCAGCATCATCAACCGAGTCCATCTAGCCATATCCGTCTGTCCGTATAAACGCCTAGATTTTGGAAACTATAATAGATAGAGAAAAACTAATTGCACATTCTAATTCTAGGGATACCAGTTCAGCACAAGTTTAAAAATCGGCTACCTCCCTCCACAGCCCCGCAAACCGCGAAATTCTGTGATATCCACAATCCACAGCTCTATAGGCACTAATTTTGGATAGTCCATTGGTAGGGCCAATATCTATCTGTGTTGCGAAAATCAGACGGTTACGCCACTTTTGTTCGCGAAAATGACAAAAAATAGTTGCTGCGTTGAATGAAAAAATGACAAGTTTCTCCATAGAAACACTTCTGATACACATACACACCTACAAAACAAATTACGAAAATGTTTGGCTCCCAAAAGTAGGTGAGTATTATATTGTGTCAAAAACAGTTGAAACTGAGAACCGGGTATTTATAGTCGAGACACTCGGTTCTTACTTGTTTTAGTTGTATATTGAAGCTTAAATTTCAAATTTTCTTAACGGTTTTGAATTTCATGCCCAGTAATCTATATCGTAAACATCTGAGTAAAAATATTTATCATAAGGATAATGACACTGTTACAATTTAAAAGCACCGACCAAAACGTTGTAAGTTTTATTTTATACTTTATTTGACAATATTCATTTTATTATATTTAAATCCTTTTCGCACGTTCTATATGCGACGCCGATTCCAAATCCTGATCCAAGCCATGCAGGCCACGCCTTTCTTTTAAAAAATAAGAGCGACACGGCACTTCCAATTACGAGACCACCACCTAAAAAGACATTGTGACATAAGTTTTAATGATTATTGAGTATTCAAAAATTCTTTTTTTTTTATTTTATTTTTTAGTCTTAGTCATTATTCCGTTTTTATAAGAAAATGGCAAAAAACGTTTATTATAAAATAAAAAGTACCGAAAAAAGTCTGAGTCGCTTAGGTCCTGGCTCTATTTGAAGACGTTTTAAATCTGTATTCCATACATTTTATCTTATGATGTTGATGAAGCCTTCTGTTTTACTTCTGATATGAATGCAAAAAGGTGATTGTTGCCATAAAAATATTTCACGGTGCCGTATTCGGGTTTCGGTACTGTGCGCCGTCGCACTTATAAGTGACAAACCGCCTTGAGCTACTAACATGCACCTGATAACCTTAAAAGTTGTGACTTGCTTCCCGGGTATGGCAATACAGCCTACATCATAAGTTGAAGTTATTACTCCCGACTGGCCAATTTCTTCTAATCAAATCATACCTGCTTGATCGAAGTTTCATGGTCATGGAAAGGTTAAGCATTAGAACCGCTCGTGATGACATTCTGCAGGGAAACGTTCTGGGTCCCGTTCTGTATACACTTTTCACATCAGATTTGTCAATTCCTATTAAACCGGGCACACTTTTGGCCACCTACGCTGACGGCACTGCATCCCTTGTGAAATCTTTCTGCCGAATCGAAGCATCAAGGATAATCCAGGAATTTCTGGACTCGTACGGCAAGTGGGAAAACTTGTCAAATATTGTCATTAATGTAAGACAGTCGCAACGCAGTTGCTTTACTTTGAGAGGAAAAATGCTTCCTAGATTCGAATTCCACGACTTTCCAACAATTACCCCAGGCGCAGTGCCTGGGTCTGACCTCAGACTAGCGGCTCACCTATAAACAGCACACACAGAAAATGGCAGCTACATGTCCGACTAAACTCAGGAAGCTTAGCTGGTTGTTTAAGCCAACGAGCAAGCCAACTTAGCAACAAAGTCTTGCTGTTCAAATCAATTGTGTTGCCCTCGGTTACATATTGTATTCAATTATGGGGCATGGCTTGAGACACTAACGTAATGAAAGTGCACAGAATCCAAAATCGGGCACTGCGCATGATGGCCAATGCGCCTTGGCCCTTGGTACATTAGAAACGACGCCCTAGCAAGTGACCTGCATCAGAGAGCATATCAACCGAGACTAGAGTCGTTACAAATGACGCCGCTCACCCCAACAACCTAGAAGCGTTTCTAGCCAATCACACCACTTGAAGAAGACTGCAGCGTAGACATCCCGGCGATCTCTGGACAAAAGGACGCAATGTTTCTCGAGTCCGGAAAAGAGTAATTTTAACTGTTACTGTTTTTTTTTTTTACTCAGCGAAATACTGTAAAAAGCGCACGTATGTGTGAAATGTGCATGAGATCACTAAGCAAATAATTGCACTCGACCACCCAACGAACCCTGCACATGTTACAATTGTGGAGAGCATCACTCAGCCAATTATTATGGTTGCTCCAAGTACCACTTGTTCCTCCAACGCTCCAGGCCCAAGCACGGCATGGGATCCAGAAGCGCTCCCAATACACTGGAACCACAACCCCATTCTGTCAGGCAGCCGTCCATCTCCTATGCTGACATAGTGAGAGGCAGAGCAAACCAGACAAGGATGCAGATGACATATGAGCCACTACACCACCAGCTTCAGCGCAACGATAGGAGCCGAAGCAGAACCAGAAACCATCGTGACAATGTGCAGCGTCCGATTGATGAAAACTGCAGTACTGCTACGAGTATAATACTCCAGTCGCTGAATGAAAGTTTTAACTCTCTCCGTTTGCTCCAAGCGAAATTATGATGATGAAAAAAAAAAACTTTTCTTCTTTTGAAGGGAACGAATGCGTTTTTTTTTATGTGGGAATTTTAAAATATTTTCCGCGATAATTAGGCCCAAGAGAATTGAGAATTTAATTCCATCCGAAACTCTCAACGTGTTTTTCTTTAAAACCGTATCGCTTCCGCGTGTGCAGTTAATAAATAGGCATTAAATATTTGGTTATTTAATACCTTTTTAATATCTGCTTCTCTTGTTGTGATCATTAACTTTCCTCCCACTCTTCTTTACTCTGTATTCGCGTAACTGCACTCTCGCTCTGAAGTTATACTCCGATCACTCAAACGTTATCTATCGAGTGTACCTCTCTTTCTGTGTTTCTCTCTTTTTACTTATTTTTCTGTGCTTACAGTCGTTTAAAGGTACGTAAATTTAAATTAAAAAGTTATGGATTTTGAATTGGTCTGCTCAATTAAGAAATGCAAAAAAGTCATTTCCGCCATTCAGCCGAGCGTTCTCTGCTGGCTGTGTTACAACTTGGCTCACGCTAAATATGCCGGTTTTAATGCGGCAGTATCAGACGCTTTGGCTAGATCTGGTTCAGGTCTGCATTATTTCTGTGAAAATTGAAGAGGGTTTCAGAACGAAATGAGATCGTTCAAGCGGCAGACAAAAACGGAGTTAGAGGAGGTTCTTGGCCTATTTAAAAAAGCCGATGCAGCTTTCCAGGCCCTGAATACTCGTTTCAATAACCTTCAGTTATTGAATGAGTCTTCTAAGCGCAAAAAACCAAGTTCTTGTCTGCCGCAGACTGAGAACCAATTACCTCTTAATTTACCGCAGCTAAACATTCAAAAAACACCGCTGCCGTATTCCACCCCCTTGGCAACGACACCGGTGACAACAAAACATTCGGATCCCGACTGTATAATTGTTGAAGAATGTAAGCAGAGGTCCGATGATGTACCCACCGTCAGTTCGATGGTTTTTTCGAAAAAAAAAAATCGCCCACACCTAAAGGGACCCGAACCTCCGGACTACCGGTTTCAAATGAAATCTCAGGTCATCCACCTGCGATTCCAAAATCCCTAAAGGTGATACCTCCCTCGAAACACATTTTTGTTTCTCGGCTCGCCCCTGATACGTCAGAAATTGACATCCTGGCTTATATACAAGCCAAAGTTAAAGCCGATATAAATCGGGAGGACGTAGTAAAATTTAAATATTCCTACACCCGTCACACCTCATCTTTCAAGATACGTGTGCCACTGATGGACTTCGACATCATATGTTCGGCAAACTTTTGGCCTGAACATATATTTGTCCAAGAACATCAGCCTAGGAATATAAAGATAAAACGTCCGCTGGGTGTTAGACTCACAGAAATTAAAACCACTGACAAGACCACAAAAATCTCAATAAACTAACATCTTTTGCATGCCTTACTATATCGTACCAAATTACTAGGGGCCTACGTAGTAAGCACACTAAAAAAATTTTTTCGTGTTCTGCGGCCACTCCTGTACTGCCTGTGTAGTAGCTACATGCCACAGCTACACTGACCGGTGTAGTAGCTACATGCCACAGCCAGCTGATAGCCTCCCAATGATGCTTGCTTCGTTCGCAGATGCCGTCTGCTTTACTTATAGATCCACATGCGAGGTTGATGTTGCTATTAATTTGCAACAGTATGCCAGTAGGTTCGCAGATTAGGCGACACAATGGCAAGACGGTCAATGTATGCTTCAACCTAAGGCGAAAAACTCCACCTGTCATCACGATTGAGGGTGACCCAGTGATTCGGAGCAACTCGGCAAAATACGTTGGTTTAGTCCTGGACCGAAGGCTTATAAGCATATCACCGCGTTAAAAATTCGCATACGGGCTGCTGCGACCAAACACTACTGGCTACTTAGCTCCAGAAGCAAATTGTCACCGTCTAACAAATTGACAGTGTATAAGCAAATAATTGCGCCAATCTGGAGGTATGGCTGCCAAATCTGGGGACTTGCGTGCGACAGCCAAATTAAAAGAGTTCAAATGTCTTAAAATCGAATGTTAAGATTAGTCACAGGATGTGAGTGGGACATCCACAGACTGGAATGCCATCAAAACCGACTGGCGACGAGCCTAATCAGAGTTCGCTCTCCAACGAAGCTAAACAGACGTCAACCGAGGGACCTGATAACCCGAGCTCCGAGGACTCGACATAGAAGGATCTAATTAATGTAATTATACCATGTACCTTAAGCTACAAATGGTATATTAACTTTGGTATATTAAATGGTATATTAACTTCTCCGACCCCATAAAGTATATATATTCTTGATCAGCGTCAACAGTCGAGTCGATATAGCCATGTCCGTCTGTCAGTCTGTCCGTCCGTCCGTTCGTCCGTCCGTCTGTCTGTATGGATGAACACCTCGTTCTCGGAGATGGTAAGAGATAGAGGTCTAATTCTTTTTGCTTTTGGTGTGGTATTGTTGCAGGCAGATCAAGTTTATTTCAGATTTTTGCCACGCCCCCTTCCGCCTTCGTAATTTACATAAAACTGTATTTGAATTTTCTTCGATAACTTGGACATAATAAGAGCTAGAGACCTATTCCTTTTTGCAATATGTCCGTTTAACTATTTCACAGATAATGTCATTCTTGGATTTTTGCAACGCCCCTTTCCGACCTCGTATTTGCAAAAAAATCGATATCTTCGAAATGGTAAAAGCTAGAGGCATAATTTTCAGTCCAAAAATCGCCAAACCAAAATCCAATAATCCACTGATCGCCAAACACGTACGTGCAAAATTACGTACGGATCGGACAATAAATATAGAAGATATGGCCAATTAAAGTTTTACCCACCCCTTCCCACGGCAACGGCAAGAGAGGTACATGGTATCTCGTTGTCGAGGAATATCGACTACAGCGTTTCTACTTGTTTTTTCTTGAGTTTTCTGCTAGTCTAAGTGCTTATAAACTCATGTATATGGTTAATTAAAGACTACCTTAGTACTACAGGAAAACAGCTGGACTTATTCTTTGAATTATACGATATAGCCTTATCTAATTTCATATGTTTTTACCATTTCCGTCTGCATTTCATCGCTATTCAACCCTGTAATAATTGTCATTAAACTTATATGTTATCTAAGTACGAGTATTACCGGGCTGCGGAGAGGAGTCACAGCGTGCTAATAACATATCCAAATTGGGTAGTTTTAGCGCACCTCTTTACCGGGTGTGTGCGCGGGCATAGATCTTCGTGGCTGACTGATTTTGGCAACATACAAAAAATAAAAAATTGGGGGTTTCGGAAGCGTTTCCTTCTGCCTTATTGAAAATATTAAAAAATCACGTTATACAGGCAAAATACAAATTACTAATACTAATCAAAGAGACGCTGGAAATCTTTAGGATTTCCTAAAGATAGCTAAAAAAAAGAGAAAAATAAAAGCAGATGTGTTTAAGTATCGGAAAATATCAGAAAGTTCCATAACCTGAAAGACGCATCATATTTTTAGTCCAAGAACCATATTGAAACATCTCAAGATGCTATCCCAGTCCCCAGATCTTAACTCAATATATAATTTAAGGTAATTAATATCCTTCCTTAGCCTTTCGCCACTTCTAGATGATGAAGTATACCTCGAGCTTTGGTAAACGCCACAACAAGACGCACACCTTGTACCGTCGCTTTGGACGCTCCTCCTACCACAACCAGAAATCTAACTGGGCCCAGTACGGCTACCTCGCAAGCAACTGACTTCCTACAACTGGTTCATGAAGGCCAAGAAAAGGAAGACCACTAGCTGCAAGCGCCTCCTGAAAGTCGTCATCACTTTTAATATAAAAGTGTCTATTTGTCATATAGCTTTTTAGCATACTGTAGTAGTTCGGTGCAAACATATTTCTTTACTTATATAGGAGTCCTTTGTGACACACTTTGTCAAAGCCTTCTCATTTTGCCTCTTCGTTGCCATCTCCTCCTTTCTGTTGGTGTTTAAATGATAAAGTGCTTCCCTGCTTTCCCGGACCATTTTAGATCTTATGGTTTTCGACTATTGTGCCTTGCCTATCGACAAACACGTTGACCTTGGTCGATGTTCTCATCTTCTGGGCCTCCTTTGCGGTTTTTCTTATGACGAAAATGTCCGCCTCGAATATGCTGCAGTGGTCTTGTTATTTTAAAGAAAGCGATGTAGGATGTAGTATACTGCCGCTCCTACTCCTTCGTCCATCTGTTAAACCGTCCGTGTAGATGTTATTGACATTTCGCTCTGGTGCGGAGCGCCAGTCTTCCATTCCCAGAAGCACAGATATATTTGTGAAGTTTGCTTGGGGGGTAGTAGTCCGTGCCTGCATGAATCCCCTCGCCAAAAGCACAGTGACCATAGTTATGTACCGCTTTTTTTTTTTTTTTTTTTTTTTTTTTTTNGGTCCCGTTGCTTAACGTGCAACTTCCCACCTCCCGCCCAACCGACCGAGGGGCGCGCCGTGTGTCGTACGGCTCGAGTCGCGGGGATAGACCCGAAAGAAAATACGAGGAAAACTTGATAGAAAGAAAGAATACGAGGAAACTAGTTTAGATGTTGTTGTGATAGGTAAATTAGTATTAGGGTTTTAAGGTTGTTAGGATTAGAGTTAGAGGTAATGGTGAAAAGTGCATTGTAGTCCGAACATAGCACCCTAAAAGGATCATGCAGGGCGTAGTTCGTTCTACAATGTGGTAATTTAAGGGGGATGAAATTGCGGGTTAGTCTACAGGGCACGGTGAAATTTAACTGGCCGAGTAACTTTGTACAGTCAATTTCACCTCGTATTAGTTTATTAATAAATACGACGCCAAGCATCGTTCTACGGTTAGTAAGGGTAGGTAGGTTTATTAAAAGTAATCTACTAGGTACGAGGGAAGGTGTTGGTTTGCATCCCAGTTAAGGCCACGAAGTGCGAAAATAAGAAAGTTTTTTTGCACCGATTCAATGCTGTCTTTGTGAACCTCGTATTGAGGATTCCAGACACAAGACCCGTATTCCAGAATCGGACGAACTAGGGATATATATAAAGTTTTTGTAAGATATGGGTCGTTAAATTCTTTCGACCATCTTTTTACAAATCCCAGTACACCCCTGGCTTTGTTAACCATACACGATAAATTTAAGTTTTCGGTAAATTTAAGTTTAGGATCTAAGCGGATGCCAAGATCGTCAATAAGCTTTAAACGATCCAGGGCGTCCCCATTTAGGTAATAAGTCGCAAGCATGGGATTACAACGACAGAAGGTCATTGTCTTGCACTTAGAGCCATTAAGATTTAAAAGGTTAGTAGAGCACCACTTCTGGAGATTGGTTAAGTCGGATTGTAATTCCGATTGGTAGGACGCAACGCTGTATTGATAGCAAATTTTCACATCGTCAGCGAACATAAGTATTAAGGAGTTTTTTATAGTGAGTGGGAGATCATTTATAAACAATGTGAACAAAAGCGGACCGAGGTGACTCCCTTGTGGGACACCGGACGTGACACTGACCACATCGGATAAAGAATTTTTTAATAGGACACGCTGCGTTCTACCAGTCAGGTAACTATGGATCCAACTAAGAAGATTTAACGGGAAACCTAGCAAATCTAGTTTACATAGGAGCAGGGAATGGTTTACAGAGTCAAATGCCTTGCTGAAGTCGGTATAAATGACATCTGTTTGACGATTCTTTTTGAAACCGCTGATTATAAAGGAAGTCAGTTCCAAAAGATTAGAGGTAGTACATCTACGGCTCATAAATCCGTGTTGGTAAGGAGATATTACCGATCTACAAAGGTGCTGCAGGTGAGGGGTAATTAATTTTTCGAATAGTTTCGGAATAGCGGATAACTTTGAGATACCTCTGTAGTTTACCGCGTCCGATTTTTTACCTCAGAAGTTTCCAATGAAAGGTTGAATAATTTTAGAAGCGGCTTGCTCAGATTCTTGGCACAATACCTTAGCACACATGCAGGTACTCCGTCAGGACCTGGCGAAATTGTTGGCTTTACCGTATAAAGATCCTTTAGTATCCCTTCCTCGGATAATGAGGGGCAGAAGATAAGATTCAATTTCGGTAAATCATAGGCATAAGGCTGAGTTGGGTCAACTACAGGTGAATAAGTTGTTTGAAAAAACTTGGCAAAGAGATCGGTCATGGCCTGATCATTCGTTGCTGTTGTACCTTCAAACATGAGAGAGGCTAAGGAAGTGGAAGGTTTACGTTTGGTGTTAACAAAGTTATAGAACTGTTTCGGGTCCTGGGTGAACTGAACCCGACAACGAGAAATATAATCCTTATAACACCGCGCGTTCAGCACGGTATAATTCGACCGGGCTATTGAATACTGCGAGAAATTCGCAGAACTCCCTTCTTTTTTAAATTTTTTACCTAGCCTTAAGTATATATTTTATAAGTTTTTTAGGTTCTTGGTATACCAAGGCGGATCGTCACTTGTGAGTGGATACCGCGCCGGAACACAGTCATTAAAAAAAGAGTTCATTGCACTGTAAAAGATTTGTATGGCAACGGCCATATCTGTGCAATTGTATAGATCGGACCAGTCGTACGTTAAAATATTGTAGTTGAGTCTCTCAAAATTAGCCTTTCGAAAACAGCGAGTTTTCTTGACTGCCTCATACTTTTTGGGAGAATCAACTTTTATATCCATCCTCATCTCTAATGAGGGATGGTAAGGATCTTCGGGGTAAATGAGAGGTGACGCCCTGGATAAGGATACGGTTTCCGGATCCGAGACAAAGCATAAGTCTAGATACCGACCTAAAGAATTTTTAATATGGTTAACCTGTGCGAGTGACATGTCTAACATGCCCGCAGTAAAGTCATGATGTACGGTGGGAATTAAAGCAGGTAAACTATTAGAAGTGGACCAGGAAGTTTCAGGTAGATTAAAATCTCCCAGAACGACCAATTGGTCCGTATCAGACATTAAGTTGAATACGGATTGAATCGCTGCCAAATGGTGCCAGTATGTTGGCAACTCAGACGAAGGGGGTAAATAGGAGCAAGTAATAAATAAGGAAAAGTTACAGAATTTAATCTGGACACAAATGAATTCGATATCTCCGAATTCAAGAATAACCTCATCCGAAACGAGTTTGGAGTCGATAGCAATTAGTACTCCACCCCCTTTTCGGTGAGGACGATCGCGTCTAAAAATGGAGTACTTATTCGGAAAAATTTCCGAGTTGAGTATGTCCGATTTTAGCCAAGTTTCAGTGAACACTATAACCTGGGATGCAAAAGTAAGACTGTTAGTAAAGAGATTTGTGAGCTTACTACGTAGGCCCCTAGTATTTTGGTAAGAAATAGTAAGGAATGCGAAAGATGTTAGTTTTTTGAGTTTTTAGTGGTCTTGTCCGTGGTTTTAATTTCAGGGAGTCTAACACCCAGCGGACGTTTTATCTTTATATTCCTAGGCTGATGTTCTTGGACAAATATATGTTCAGGCCAAAAGTTTTCCGAACATATGTTGTCGAAGTCCATCAGTGGCACACGTATCTTGAAAGATGAGGTGTGACGGGTGTAGGAATATTTGAATTTTACTACGTCCTCCCGATTTATATCGGCTTTAACTTTGGCTTGTATATAAGCCAGGATGTCAATTTCTGACGTATCAGGGGCGAGCCGAGAAACAAAAATGTGTTTCGAGGGAGGTATCACCTTTAGGGATTTTGGAATCGCAGGTGGATGACCTGAGATTTCATTTGCAACCGGTAGTCCGGAGGTTCGGGTCCCTTTAGGTGTGGGCGATTTTTTCTTTTTTGGAATAACCATCGAACTGACGGTGGGTACATCATCGGACCTCTGCTTACATTCTTCAACAATTATACAGTCGGGATCCGAATGTTTTGTTGTCACCGGTGTCGTTGCCAAGGGGGTGGAATACGGCAGCGGTGTTTTCAGAATGTTTAGCTGCGGTAAATTCAGAGGTAATTGGTTCTCAGTCTGCGGCAGGCAAGAACTAGGTTTTTTGCGCTTAGGAGACTCGTTCAATAACTGAAGGTTATTGAAACGAGTATTCAGTGCCTGGAAAGCTGCATCGGCCTTTTTAAATAGGCCAAGAACCTCCTTAAACTCAGTTTTCGTCTGCCGCATGAACGATCTCATTTCGTTCTGAACCCCTCTGCAATTTTCACAGCAATAATGCAGACCGGAACCAGATCTAGCCAAAGCGTCTGATACTGCCGCGTTAAAACCGGCACATTTTGCGTGAGCCAGGTTGTTGCACAGCCAGCAGAGAACGCTCGGCTGATTGGCGGAAATGCCTTTTTTGCATTTTTTAATAGAACAGACCAATTCAAAATCCATAATTATTTTATTACAATTACGTACCTTTAAAACCACTTTAAAACCACTGTAATCACAAATAGATAAATAGCAAGAGTGAAAGACAGAGAGAGAGGTACACTCGACAGATAACGATAGAGCGATCGGAGTGTAACTCGAGAGCGAGAGTGCAGTTACGCGAATGCAAAGAGAAGAGGATTGGGAGGAGGGATAGAGAGCACAACAAGATAAGCAGATATTAAAAAGGTATTAAATAACCAAATATTTAATGCCTATTTATTGCCTGCACACGCGCGCTGGCACTTCGTACATATGCGTTGGTCATCTTTTTTACCGTAGGTTGAGCTTGGATATCTAGTGGGTTTATTCCCAGACGCGTTTCCAGTGTCCTTGTTTGCGTTGTTCTCATAGCACCGGTGATGCAGAGTAGTGCGTGTCTCTGTGGCTTTTCCAGGATCGTCAGGTGTATGGACATTTCCCTTGCTTTACAATATACCAGAACCCCATAGGGAAGGATGTGACGCACAACCGATATTAATATCCAATGTGCTACCCTGCATATTTTGCGATGCGTATTGTGCTTTGGTAGCTTTCTTAGCCTTTTATTCCACATTTAGCTTTCAACTCAGCTTGCTTTCAATGATCGTTCCCATATACTATATTCGGTCCTTGGGGATCAATGGCTACCCACTTATTTTTGGTGGAGTTCAGTGAGGTACCTTGTATCACTTTGTGGAGAGAATGAGGTCCGTCTTGTCCTCATTAATGCTCAACCGCACATTTTCACACTTCTTTTTGGGTGTTGTTCATGACCGAGCTGATAGTCGATTGACATTTTCCCACGATAATTATGCCTATGTCATCTGCATAGGCGGTTTTCTTTGGAGCTTTGCGTTTTTGTTTTGTCAGGAGATCGTTAACCATTATGTTCCATAAAAGGGGCAACAGCACACCTCCTTGCGGTGTTCCTCTTTTTGCTTCCCTGGCTATGGTAGCGGTTCCCCATTCCACTTGTATTCGTCTTCAACTCAGCAGATTCCAGATCCAGGGGCTTACAGATTCTTGTAGTATTGCGGCTCATAGGCCATGCTGTTTCCACACATATACCTTTTGTGTAAGCATGTTGGTTCGCCTCCAAAAACCGGGTATATATAGTCGATAGGTTTTTTTTTGTTTTCTTACCCTGGAAAATTATATGCATTTTCAAGGGTTAAAAGGTCATCTGCATAAATATTCTTACGTTTGACAATAAAACAAATTATTTTGTCCATGAAAATGTGTTTCACTGATGAAAATGTGTATCAAAAATATTTTATATATATAAATTAACGACATTTTTTTGAGAGCGTATTTTTCAGTCTTGCATAGTTTTTATTTTCTGCAAACTTAAATGTATTCAACAAATTCCGATTTACCAGCATACTTAGTATAAAATGACTTGTTTTTGTTTAGTACAGAGTTTTACAATAAATTTTATTAAATACTTTTCTTATGTGTCTAAACCCTGGAATCTAATACAAGCTTAAATGTTTTGGCTGGCAAAGCCACAGTGGCTTTATTTAAGTAAATTTTTGAAAAATCCCCACAAGTTACATTAAAGTTTTGTATTATATTTGCTAATAAAAGAAAACCAAATCCTTTAACCAAATTTTGTCCGATGCAAGTACGCTTGCCTACACTAAAAGGTAAAAAATGTGGAATATTTTTTTTTAATTGATATACTACATTTTTCTGTGAAATTTGTGTATTATTCCGTATAGAATTATTAATTTTGATAGTGCCCGTATGGCTTGATTTTCTATTTTCGTCATCCTTTTCTATTTCAATTCCAGAATCTGACCCATCTGAAAACCTTCTTCTCTCATTGCAGGTGTCTTCGAAGTTATTTTGATTTTCGTACCGGTCTTGTAAAAACCGATTAGGTTCAAATTGATCAGGATTTTTCCAGTGTATTTCACTCATATTTAACATATAGTTATTTATGAAAATAATAGTGCCCTTTGTCACGCCAAATCCTGCAACAACAGTGTCTTCCATTGCCACATGAGGAACAATAGGCGACGATGAGTAACGTAGTACCTCTAATATAGTGGCCATTGTGTAAGGCATTGCATTCATATCGTATAGGGTAATTCTCCGACTACCTTTATTTGAAGCGATATGTACCTCTTTTTCAATTTGTTTTCCTATCGAAGGATTTTTTGCGATATATGAAAGTGCCAACATAATCAAATTACCCACAGCTGAGTGTCCTCCTATAAAATCTTCTAGCATAAATATTATTGTGTTACGGGACACATTTGTATCCTCCTTTAAACTTTTAAGCAATGCATCAGTAAAATCAGTATCAGGTTTGTCTAAATCAATGTTTTTTTCTCTATGATTAATAATTCTTTCTAAAATAAATTTTCGTATTGAAGTAGACCAATGAACTAATTTTTTTGTATGATTACTGTAAAATGGAAGAAGCCAAGGTAAAAAATCTACAGAATATCCCTGATTTATTTCCCAAAATATTTCGTCAAAGTACTCAACAATTTTATGAAATTCTATGTCGTTGTAATCAAAACGAACCGAACACATATACTGACAAAACATGTTTGCACCAGCTTTAAGAATTATGGGTTTTAAATCATATACTTTTCCAGTTAATTGTTCATTTAGTTTTTGTATTAAGTGTTCAACTTCAATACATCCAATTTCGGACATTTTTGAAAAGTATGTTGATGATTCCCGAGGGGAACAGTGACGACGAGCCAAATTTCTTCTTTTTTGTTGTAATAGTGACCAATCACATAATGCCAGTGCTATAATAAATAAATGTATAAAATTTGAATTAAAACTTATGGTAAACACAAATATTTTTTTTTATAAAATAATTGAGATAATATGCACATTAGCGGGTTCCACAGTTACAGGGAGAATTTGTTTTATTAAAATTTCTATCGCATACCCCATATTTTTATACCATGAACCTCCAGTACAGAATCTGTACTACAGATGTTTCACGCTTATTGTTTTAATGTCAATACATGATTCACGAATACTAGACTTTTGCATGAATGCATTCAAAACGGCAAATGAATCACCTATTCTAGAAGTGGGCCCACTTTTTTTCTGCAGAGTATATTTGGGTATGAGTGAGTGGGATAGTATTTCATTGATGCACAGCAAAATTGGTGTGGAGTAGTCAACACTGTACCGTGTTTTGGTGTGCAGTTGACTTACTGTACAGTGTACTTCTATATACTTCTAACCGGTACTTCTGTGTCTCTGGCACTAAATAACGTCAAACATACAAGGGACAATAAAAAACATATGCAACAACACATAAACTGTGTTACAAAAAACGAGAGTGCAACTATATACTTTACTCACTCGCAGTGAGTACTCTGAAAATTTTGTGCCATAATCTTCGTAAGTACTCATAAGTACTATTTCAAGTACTTATAAGTACTCATACTCATACTACTGTATATATGTAACTGTCATGCTACAAATGAATGCATCCAGAAGTCTACCGAGTACATCGCTATGTTGACTTGGCTTTTGATACTGATCAAGAATATATCTATTTGGAGTCGTGGACCATCCCTTTTCCCTTTTACATACATATTTTCATACGAATTCAACATACCCTGTTGTTATTAGAACAGGATGTAAAAAGACGTAACAAGTAAGAATGATTATAATCGAGTGTGTCGACTATAAATACCCGGTTCTAAGTTTCACCTAGTTTTTGACACATTATACCATTGAAATTTTGGGAGCAACAAATTTTCGTAATTTATGTTTGTAGGTGTGTGTTTGTATGAGAAGTGTTTCTATGGCGAAACTTGTCATATTTTCATTCAACGCAACACATTTTTGTCATTTTCGCAAACAAAAGTGGGCGTAACCGACTGATTTTCGCAACACAGATAGATATTGGCCCTACCAATGTACTATCCAAAATTAGTGCCTATAGAGCTGTGGATTGAAAATCACAGAATTTCGCGGTTTGCGGGGCTGCGGAGGGAGGTAGCCGATTTTTAAAATAAACTTGTGCTGAACTGGTATCCCTAGAACTAGAATATGCAATTAGTTGTTTCTCTATCTATTATAGTTTCCAAAATCTAGGCGTTCATACGGCAGACGTTTGTCGCGGTTTGCGGTGCTGCAGAGGGAGGTAGCCGATCTATTACAGTTTCCAAAATCTAGGCGTTCATACGGACAGACGGACATTCGCACGAATTCAATATACCCTTTTTCTTTTTTAAAAGAACCGGGTATAAAAGAGGCACAAAAATTATTCCTGCACTTGCTTAAAACGTACTCTCTTCACGCGAAAAACAACTGTTATCCAATAATTTGCTTTTTAATTCGACTCATTATGTCATTGGTCTCAAGCTAAATACTTTTTTTCATTCAGGAATCCGTTTTGCATGTACATATGTACCCTTGCTGCATGTGCATACATAAGTGCACTTTTGTATGTATACACTTGCGGACGGAACGAAGTCACAAGATGACATCACCAGCGGCATGCCATTGCCGAGGGAAGGGGTGGGTAAAACTTTAATTGGTCATATCTTCTTTTACCATTTCTTTTACCATTTCTTTTACCATTTCGAGATATACATTTTTTTGCAAATACGAGGGCAGAAGGGGTCGTGGCAAAAATATATGAATCACATTAAATAAAGTTCTCTAGCTCATATTCTGTCCAAGGTATGGGCAAATAAGTTTTAAGCAAATTACAAAGGCGGAATTTAAAAAAAGCTTAATATGGGTGCAATAATAACACAACAAGAGCAAAAAAATTACACCTGTAGCTCTTACCATCTTCGAGAACGAGGTTTTCATACATTCAGACAGACGGACGGATATGGCTATATCGACTCGGCTGCTGAATCTGATAAAGAATATATGTACTTTGTGGGGCTGGAAACGTCTCCTTTTGCCTGTTATATACATTTGCACAAAGTTAATATACCATTTGGACCTTAAGGTTCATGGTATAACTATACTTAAACAAACAGGTGATTGCACCAATTTCGCGATATTGGTGCCAAATTTGGGGACCCGGTTGCGACACCCAAATCAGGCGAATACAAGTAGCACAGAACCGTATCGCATGGGTGATCGCGGGCTCCGACTGGTATGTGCGCAACATCGCTCTGCACAGGAACCTTAATATCGCCACGGTCGCCGCGCAGGTACAATGAAAGGCTGCAACGGCAACGGCAACGGAATCGTTTGGCAGCAATCCCGCAACAACGCTTAAATAGGAGACACCCGAGGGATCTAACATATTGCACTGTCACCAGATGCTAGTCACTTGTTTATTGTTACGTGTTATAGCTAAGCACATAAGTAAGCCGGCGCGCCATGCGGGCAACATTATAGGCAAAAAGGCCACAAACGGGCGTAGATCCACGTATGACTTCTAAAAGCAAATACATAAATTATTTCCTTATTATTTCCATTTGCTCAAAGTTAATACGAGGTTTGTTCAAAAAGTATCGCGAATATTGAATTTTGGATCTTTTGGTGGCGTTATGTTGGTACCCATGACCCTCACTTATGTTGACAATTTCAGTCATTTTGAATGTCCACTCAGTTTTTGACAGCTATTGAGCGTGGGCGTGTTTAAGCTTGTTTTCGATTTGCGTCTATTTAAAAAATTGGATCAAAGATTTTGCATCAAATTCTGTGTGAAAAACAACTTAAAGTGTGCGGACGTATTCAGAATGTTGAGTGTTGCATACGGCGAAGCTACTTTGGACAAAAGCAACGTTTATCGGTGCACCGTGTACCACCGCGGTGGTACAAAATGTTCTCAGAGGGCCGAGAAGATGTGAGAGACGAAGAGCGGAGGACGTACCAATTTCGCTACGCACCCTACACTCCAAAATGGAGGTTAATGTTCTAATGGATGCAAACAGTAGGTGGGCACACACCACGAACTGCAAATTATTCAGGACCATGTGCAGAACACAATGCCAAAACAGGACATCATTCTTACTGAAGCTACAGAAGCAAGACTGTAGATTGCTAGTCGGCTTATTTAAAGGCCACTGCCTTGTGCAAGTCCATGCACTAAAACTGGTCCTCAAAGGGAACTATGGGTGTCGGCAATTCAAGGAGCCAGGCGTGAAAGAATCGCTACAGCATATCCTCTGTCATTGCCCAGCCTTTGTTATGAAACGACAGCGATAAATGAATGCACCGATCTTCACATCGCTGAAAGAAATAGGAAAACTAGACCCGAGCAGGCTTCTGGCATTTGCGAGAAGCACTTGAGGTCTATTTTTACTAAGGCTGCAAACAGAGTGCGCGCTGAGACGAAGACGAAGATGAAGACGAAGATGAAGACGAAGACGAAGACGAAAAACAGTGCAGAGCAATTCATATGAATTCGCTCGCCCGCAAACAGAGTGCGCGCAAAGCCGAAGACGAAGATGAAGACGAAACGCAAGCAATCTGCTTCAAACGGTGCGGTACTGTTTTTGAAGACGAATCGCTTGCTATTTTGCTTTGAAAAATGATTAAAATGAATGAAAACAACAAATAGTTGAACAATTTTCTATCTTTCAGGAGGTATAATTGGCGTTTTATCAAAATTTGTACAATTTTTAATAATTAGCGGTTCAATTTTTAAGAAACTGTTACCAAATGTCGCAGCTCATCAAATAAATTATGAAATTCGCCGAATGCTTTTCTTCCCAAATTAATTGTGTGAATCTTCAATTCACTTTTTTTTTCATTTTAATTTAAAAAATAAATTTTCCTCTAACGACTAACATCAAAAAACGCAACCAATTCGTCTTCCACTATGCAACCTATAAGCTTACTCGCAACGCAAGCAATTCGTCTTCATCTTCGTCTTCGTCTCAGCGCGCACTCTGTTTGCAGCCTAAAGGTAGCAATTCAACTCCTCCAACAATCGGTATCGTCAAGGACATTAATGGTCTACACTCTCCCTTCAAGGAGAGGTCATCCAGACATACGACATAACATAATTTGCGAGAAGCCATCCGCCAGAAACGCCCGGATTTGTGCAAAAAGAAAAATTGGCGTTTGCACCATGATAATGCCCCTGCAGACACATCATTCCTTGTGCGAGATTTTTTGGCAAAAAAAAAACACTTTAATACATGGTATAAATATACCAAAAAAAGCGGAGTTTTCGCAAAATTTAACGACATCTTGATAAATCAAATTATACAGGCAAAATAATTTGAAAAATAATATTTAATAATTGTAAATAGAGCCTAATTAAATTCCTTAAAAGCTACATAAAAGCTAATACAGCATTCGATCCAAAATACACAAAAAAATCGATTAAACACGGAGGTGGCAATATAATGCTATGGGGAGGTTCTCTGCTTCAGGTGTTGGTCCACTTTATTAGGTACTAGGTAATGAATAAAGTTAAATGCATTTCTGTTTTCTAGTATGTAAGATAGACGTATATATATCGAAGAAAAACTAAAATTTCCCCTCATCACCACATTCCTTTTTAAAAATAGGTAGTTAAACTCAAAGTGTAAATTCGTTTCTTTTATTTTTTCCATCACTGTAAAAGACGCAAAATATATTTAGTTCAAGAACCATAACGAAATTTCTTGAGATGCTATGCCAGTCCCCAGATCTTAACTCCAGGGCAACTAGGCCAAGCCCCGCAAGGCCGATTAGGTCGTCAAGTAGATCCCCATCCCGTCCCTCGAAGAAAACGCCCAGAACCGGAACATCCCCCAAACAGGAGCCACAACAGCAGCTACAGCTGCAACAACCGAAGCATTTAGGACACCAGACGCGGCAAAAGCAAGATTACCAGCAAATCAAGTCAATATATAAGCTTGAGCAACTAAAAGAACAGCTTAATTTAGTTGACAACTGGCTGAAGAAAAAAAAAATAGAAGTAAACACACCAAAGCTTGCGCAAATAACTATGGCACTTCATCTCGTAAAAGGTATTGTAAAATATCTAGGAGTTTACATGGACAGAAAGATTAACATGGAAGAATCATATTCAAAAGAAACACAACCAGCTAAAAGTAAAAACTAATTAAGTAGAGACGCTGTAGTCGAGATTTGTCGACAACGAGATATCATGTATCTATATGTACCTATCTGTGGTACTCTGCTGTGTAGATTACATAAAAAATGGGACCCAGTACACTCCCTCGTGGTACTTTGTCAAAGGCTTTTGCGATGTCAATGTATACAGCAATGCAGCAAAATTTTATATCGAGTGGTTTTTCGGAGCCCAAAATAATGGGAGGGAATGTTTTGTTTACTGTGAAGATAGACTGGAGTCTGTTAAGTAGTATCTTATCATGACAGTAAATTTATAATATGTGGAGCAAACAGATTGGTCTATAGGAGCTGGTCAGAGTAACATTTTTGTTTGGTTTCGCGATAGCGCTTACTTGTACTATTTTCCATTCCGTCGGGAAGTAGTATTGCCTAAACAAGTATGAACGATTTTAGGCCAGTATCGACTATAAATACCCGGTTCTTGGCTTCCACCTAAATATTGAAAATTTTAATACGAGTATAATTAACTATTCCCATGCGAGGTATGTTTCTGTGCTTTGAGCGCAATCCGTTTTTGCCATTTTCGTAGGCGTGGATCGATGTATCTGACTGAATTATGTATTTATCATCATATTTCTAAACAAGTAAGAACGATTTTAGGCCAGTATCGACTATAAATACGCGGTTCTTGGCTTCCACCTAAATATTGAAAATTTTAATAGGTACGAGTATAATTAACTATTCCCATGCGAGGTATGTTTCTGTGCTTTGAGCGCAATCCGTTTTTTCCATTTTCGTAGGCGTGGATCGATGTATCTGACTGAATTATGTATTTATCATCATATTCAAATTCTGTATTTATAAAAAAAACATTGTACAAGCTAAAAAAATTCGCGTGCCGCGGGATTGCGGAGGGAAATGACTGCGCTTTTTATGCCATGTACCTTAAGGTACAAATGGTATATTAACTTTGTGCAAATGTATGTAACAGGGAGAAGGAGACATCTCCGACCCCATAAAGTATATATATTTTTGATCAGCGTCAACAGCCGAGTCGATATAGCCATGTCCATCTGTCCGTCCGTCCGTCTGTCCGTCTGTCCGTCCGTCCGTCTGTCTGTATGTATGAACACCTCGTTCTCGGAGATGGTAAGAGATAGAGGTCTAATTCTTTTTGCTTTTGGTGTGGTATTGTTGCAGGCAGATCAAGTTTATTTCAAATTTTTGCCACGCCCCTTTCCGCCTTCGTAATTTGCATAAAACTGTATTTGAATTTTCTTCGATAACTTGGACAAAATAAGAGCTAGAGACCTATTTCTTTTTGCAATATGTCCGTTTAACTATTGCGCAGATAATGTCATTCTTGGATTTTTGCCACGCCCCTTTCCGCCCTCGTATTTGCAAAAAAAATCTATATCTTCAAAATGGTAAAAGCTAGAGGCATAATTTTCCAATAAGTCCACTGATCCTCAAACACGTACGTGCAAAATTACGTTCGGATCGGACAATAAATATAGAAGATATGGCCAATTAAAGTTTTACCCTTCCCTAGGCAACGGCATGCCGCACACGCTGGGGTGACGTCATCCGTCTCTTCTTTGACTTCAATTCGTTCGCATGTGTATACATTCAGTAGTGTGTGTATGTGTGCACCTACTGATTTTTTGGATGTCAACAAACGAAAATTTGGTGAATTATTTGAAAAAAAAAATAAAATCAAAGAAATGGTTCATATAGAGAAGAAGTACATGGTATCTCGTTGTCGAGACTACAACGTTCCTACTTGT
Organism: Drosophila ironensis; assembly: GCA_021223825.1. Taxonomy (NCBI): domain Eukaryota; kingdom Metazoa; phylum Arthropoda; class Insecta; order Diptera; family Drosophilidae; genus Drosophila; species Drosophila ironensis. The sequence goes on from JAJJHQ010004697.1 coordinate 8,840,002, forward strand.
TTTTACCATGTACCTTAAGGCACAAACTTTGTGTAAATGTATGTCACAGAAGGTAAGGTCTCTGATTTCACAAAGTATATATATGTTATTCTTGATTAGTATCAACAACCGAGTCGATATAGCCATATCCGTCTGTCCGTCCGCCCGTCTGTTTGTTTGTATGAACAAGTCCTTCTCCGAGACGGTAAGAGCTAGAGGTGTATTTCTATTTGCGTTATGCATGTAAGTTAACACCTTATGTTTCGCCAGCCCTCAGCGATAGGATTTTGTTGATATTAAAATCGTAGACTTAAGTTATCGGCTTTGCCATCGTTAAGTTATTATTATGTTACCATCGTTAAGTTATTATTAGAACATCACACTTAAGCTTGGACCGTCAAGATAGAGACACAAATAAAGTGCTCCACAATAAACGCGCTTGGCGCTCTGCCTACTGCCTCGGGATGGGACGACGAAAAGATGGGTGATCTATTCATGAAGGAGTTCCACATCCGGATGATGATGTAGAAGAGGATCCTTCAACAAGGACCTCAACTTCCACCAAAGGGATCGTCGCGAGGACCACTCCGGATCCTCAACTAATAATCTTTATTATAATTTGTACGCAGAGCAAGTTTATTTCAAATTCTTGCCACGCCCTTCCGCCTTCTTAATTTGCATAAAACTGTATTTTCTTTTATATATTTTTCCATAACTTGAACAAAATAACAGCTCGATACCTATTTCTTTTTGCGTTGTGTCCGCTTAGTTATTACATATATTGTTATTTCTGGGGTTTGCCACGCCTCTTTCCGCCTTCGCAGTTGAAACAAGTAGAAACGCTGTAGTCGAGATTCCTCGACAACGAGATACCATGTACCTCTCTTGCCGTTGCCGTGGGAAGGGGTGGGTAAAACTTTAATTGGTCATATCTTCTATATTTATTGTCCGATCTGAACGTAATTTTGCATGCACGTCTTAAACAATCAGCAGATTTAACAGACTTAAAATTAAGTCTCTAGCTTTTATCAATTTGGAGATATCGATTTTTTTGCAAATACGAGGGCGGAAAGGGGCGTGGCAAATATCCAAGAATGACATTATCTGCG
>JAJJHQ010004697.1:8842319-8861441 GCA_021223825.1 Drosophila ironensis
TAAGAGTTAGAGACCTATTTCTTTTTGCAACATGTCCGTTTAAGTATTGCGCAGATAATGTCATTCTTGGATATTTGCCACGCCCCGTTCCGCCCTCGTATTTGCAAAAAAATCGATATCTCCAAAATGATAAAAGCTAGAGACTTAATTTTAAGTCTGTTAAATCTGCTGATCGTTTAAGACGTGCATGCAAAATTACGTTCAGATCGGACAATAAATATAGAAGATATGACTAATTAAAGTTTTACCCACCCCTTCCCACGGCAACGGCAAGAGAGGTACATGATATCTCGTTGTCGAGGAATCTCGACTACAGCGTTTCTACTTGTTTCCAGTTGTTTGGAAGTAATCCTACAGAGTAACTTTCCATAAGAAGGGCAGTCAATTAAACACTGAAAATAACCTCTTTCATAAGATGGGCAGTAAATCTAACATTAAAAATAATAGAGACATTGCCAAATGTAGTACAATCCCTAAACTCTTCGAACGTGCCTTGACGGAACAGCTACAACATCAATGTTTATCTTTAATGATCCCTCCCATCATGGTTTCATCTTCTGGTATTTAATAATGTTATTAGTAGCGGCTTTAAGCTTAATTACCTGCTTTAATTTTAGTAAAGCATTGCCGCATTTTAGTAAAGCATTTGACTACTTCAATTACTCCTTCAATTTAACAACCTAGTATTATTAGGATTTCTCGGTCTTATCAACTGGGTTCGTTCTTATCTGTCGCACCGCAGTCAACGTGTTCTGTTTAAAGGAATAGTTTCTAAAAGAGCTTATGTTACATCTGGTGTTTTTTATGGTAGTCATCTTGGACAATTTGGATTGTATATTAAGGACCATCCGAAAGTTATTGTGAAACTTTCAATGCTTCTTATAAAGTCTAATTCGCACCTCCTGAAATAGTAATAATTTGACATTTTAAATCATTCAAAATGTATCCATATGTATGTCTTTTTTTCAGAAGAGATCAACACAGTTTATTTTAACACTGCACTCATTACCACTCAAGCATATTATTTTGGTCATAGACCTCGGAATTCTTCGTACCCACAACTTATGTTTCAACTATAATATTCACATCATAGTGGAAAAAGCTTAAGCGGTTTTTGCTTTTATCAAGCGACCGTATAAAGAATGTAATGACCCTTATGTAACAAAACAGTTGTCCATATTACTTGTTAGGCCAATTCTTTAATATTGTTAATGCATTTAGGCTCCTCAGTGCGGGAATAAAAATTTCATTGAATCGGTCTAAAAACATTTGTATACCGTGTACCTTAAGGTACAAATGGTACCTTAAGTTTGTGCAATGTATGTAACAGGGAGAATGAAGCGTTTCCGACCCTATAAAGTATATATATTCTTGATCAGTATCAACAGCCGAGTCGATCTAGCCATGTCCGTCTGTCCTTCTGTCTGTCTGTCCGTCTGTATGTATGAACACGTCGTTCTCGGAGATGGGAAGAGCTAGAGGTGTAATTCTTTTTGCTTTAGCTCCGTTATATGTGTACGCAGGTCGAGTTTATTTCAAATTTTTGCCACGCCCCTTTCCGCCTTCGTAATTTGCATAAAACTGTATTTTCTTCGACAACTTTGACAAAATAAGAGCTAGAGACCTGTTTCTTTTTTCATTAGGTCCGTTTAACTATTACCTATGCATTCAGAACGGACAATACATATAGAAGATATGACCAATTAAAGTTTTGCCCACCTCTTTCCTAGGCAACGGCAAGAGAGGTACATGGTATCTCGTTGTCGAGAAATCTCGACTACAGCGTTTCTAGTTGTTTATTATTTGCGTTAGGTGGGTTTAACTGTGCACTTCCTTTGTAATTTTATCGTCTGGGTTCGCTTAGTCTACCTTCACTAAAATATCGGAGAAGTTTCTGGGGAGTAATTGTCCTGAATAATCTTTTAAGCGGCCAACTGGACTCATTGTATCTGCTCCACCAATTTCAGATCCCCTGTGAAATTTAAGACCTCGGAGCCTCGAGGTTTGCCGGACAAATTTTGAATTACATGATCCTTTTCGAGTCAAATTTACAATTTATAATAATTTATATAAATTCCGCATCCTAATAATTAATTGACTAATGTATAATGCCATATTTAAATATTTAAATAATTATATTTATATTGTATTTATATTTAATTAAACATTTTTTTTGTTTTATCAAACTCAAACCCGCTCCCTCGATGTGAGCATATCGTTAAAAACACTCTCTTATAGGACGGGTAAAGGATTTAAAAATTGTAAAATAAACAGTTTAATTTAACAATTTGCAAATAAAATAAAATAATGAGTATATATACTTGTATACAATGTGATAATTTTATATGCAAATGTAAATGACTTACAATTATTTCGATCTCCGCCAAAAAGCATATGATATCGGATAAAATCAGGTCGGCCGCCAAGGTACTTTCCATTTTTATTTAAAACTTCCTTGATCAATTCTATATTGTTAACCACTAAGCAACGCGAGTGCCCAAGTGTTAGGGAATAAATATCTCCATATCTTTTTGTTAATGAATTGAAACCCTCAAACGGGTTGTGTTTAAATCGTCCAAGTAAATCCAAATTGCCCACTATGGGCCAGGGTTGTGGGCCAGGCGCTTGATTACATTTTCTAATTGCATTTCCTTTAAATAAAAGTCCGAATGACACCGAAACTTTTCGTTTGCAATTGAAAATTATGAGTATGTAGGAAATTAATACAATCAATATAGTTAAAGCGAATATTAAATAACACAATGAAAATATCATTATGAATTTGAATTTGTTGTTGCATTCGATATACTATTGGATGAAATGGTCTACAGCCACTTTATGTACTGCCAAGCTTTCGATCTAAAATCGAAGAATTTGTAAACATGAACCAAAGATTGTGTATATAACCCAGGTTAACACGGGGAAACGAAGTTTAACGACGTGGAAGTTTATTCAATCAGAATGCGCATATCATTAGACTGAATTTCATTAGTATTTATATATACGAGTAAAAAAGTTTTAGTAGATAAGGTGGTGCCTAATACCTATAAAACGAAGTAATGATATTTAGAATCAACAATAAAAAACTTTCTAATCAATATACTAAATATTAATGTATTAAATTTAAATAAGTTTATCTTTAATAATAAAGCGTAATTTTTCTTACTGTGGAAAACAAAGGAAATTAATAAGTCAGAATGGATTCAAAAAGGATTCACATTTCCTATGATTTCTCTAAGGCTCCTCAAAAAATGTAATAGAGTGCCACAGATGTTGCAATCATCAATTAAGCGATTGGGTCTATCTGTGGTCCGTGTTTAGCTATAGGGGATTCTACAACCTGGACAACTGTCCGTCTCACAAAAAAGCAAGTAGTCGAGTGTCTGGAAACCCGGTTATTGGTTTCCACCTGTTTGCGTGGGTGCGGAGGGGATTGATTAAGTTTTTTTTATAAATATAGATATTGGCTATACTAAAAAAATCTAAATTTGGTAGTTATAGTTTTAAATTACTATAACAGATATTCGGAGCTTGCACTATTGTACATAAGTGCATCACATTTTCGCCACTAGCGCGGGCAAAGGTGGTCGTAAACGACTGATTTTTGCAGCATAGATATTGGCTTTACCAATATAGTATCCAAATTTCGTCATAGAATTTCTCTAGTATAAAAACTGTGGCCGCCATATAATTTTGCGGTTTGTGGATGAGCGGAGAATGGTAACCCATTAAAAAAAAACTGTTCCGAATTGCTTTAAGAATGCAATTATATTTTGTCTATCTAGTATAGTCTCCAAAGTAATTCTTCATACGGACAGCTACGCAGTTGTCTGGCTGTGGAGGGGATGTCACTCCATGTACTCGTATCTTAAGGTAAAAATGGTATATTCACTTTGTGCAAATGTATGTAAAAGGCAAAAGGAGACATCTCCGACCCCATAAGATATGTATATTCTTGATCAGCATCAACAGCCGAGTCGAAATAGCCATGTCCTTCTGTTCTTCTGTCTGTCTGTATATATGTATGAACACCTCGTTCTCGGAATGGTAAGAGCTAGAGGTGTGATTCCTTTTCCTTTTGATGTGTGAATATTGCAGGCATATCAAGTCTATTTTAAATTTTTCCACGCCCCCTTTCTGCATTCGTAATTTGCATAAAACTGTATTTTCTTTGAAATATTTTCCCATAACTTGCATAAATAAAAACTAGAGACATATTTCTATTTGCATTATGTCCGTTAACCTATTAAGCAGATAATGTCATTCCTGTATTCTTACCACGCCCTTTCCGCCCTTGTATTTGCAAAAAAATCGATAACTTTGAAATGGTAAAAGCTAGAGGCTAGGTCCACTGATCGTCAAACACATGCATCCAAAATTATGTATCGATCGGACAATAAATATAGAGAATAAATATATCTGAAACAAGTAGGAACGCTGTAGTCGAGATTTCTCGACAACGAGATACCATGTACCTCTTTTCTTTATGAACCATTTCTTTGATTTTATTTTTTTTTTTTAAATATTCACCAAAATTTCGTTTGTTGACATCCAAAAAATCAGCAGGTGTACACATACACACACTACTGTATGTATACACGTGCGAACGAATTGAAGTCAAAGAAGAGACGGATGACGTCACCCCAGCGTGTGCGGCATGCCGTTGCCTAAGGAAGGGGTGGGTAAAACTTTAATTGGCCATATCTTCTATATTTATTATACTTATTGGACTGAAAATTATGCCTCTAGCTTTTACCATTTCGAAGATAACGATTACGAGGGGGGAAAGGGGCGTGGCAAAAATCCAAGAATGACATTATCTGCGCAATAGTTAAACGGATATATTGCAAAAAGAAATAGGTCTCTAGCTCTTATTTTTTCCAAGTTATCGAAGAAAATTCAAATACAGTTTTATGCAAATTACGAAGGCGGAAAGGGGCGTGGCAAAAATTTGAAATAAACTTGATCTGCCTGCAACAATAACACACCAAAAGCAAAATTATTAAAGCAAAAATTAAAGCAAAAATTAGACCTCTATCTCTTACCATCTCCGAGAACGAGTCGTTCATACATACAGACAGACGGACGGACGGACGGACGGACGGACGGACAGACGGACAAACGGACATGGCTATATCGACTCGGCTGTTGACGCTGATCAAGAATATATATACTTCATGGGGTCGGAGATGTCTCCTTCTCCCTGTTACATACATTTGCACAAAGTTAATATACCATTTGTACCTTGGTATAATAAAAATTTTACACGCCACAGAATTTCGCGTTTTATTGGACCTGCAGGAAGAGGTTTCTTATTTTTGAATCAAACTTGTGCTGAACTTATGAGGTTCCTAAGCGACATTATAGAATATTTTCGATAATTAATTACAACTTAGAACGCATACAATCTAGTTTGGGTAAAACATATGTATAAAAGCAGGTACAATATATTTAAAATAGTACGTGAAATAGATGTAATTAAAATGTATGGATCGATGTAAACTTAGTTGTGGAATAGCATTTAAGATATTCGGCCGCGGTAAAGAGCCGCAAGTAGCGTTAGCCGAGGAGCTGAGAGCGGCCCAAGTCTGAGTTGACAGACTGAGAGCGGCGCGAGTCAGAGCAGGCAGAGTGATAGCGGCGAAAGTGAGAGCGGTACAGGCGAAGAGCGACCGGACAAAATATGATAAAACTAACGGGATAATGGCGGGACCGGCCACAGAAGCAGGGAGAAACACCGGGAACGCCAAAGACGGTGCCATTAGTTGCTAGGCAAAATGGAGAGGCCAACGAAAATACACGTGGCCCGGGATAACGGGACTAGAGTAGGCGAATAAAAACGATGAAGACAAGGCGGCAGGGGACAGTCTACTGCACAGCGTTCACCGGAGGACCAGCAGCAGCGACACTTGCGAAAGTAAACAGGAAGCAAACGACAACGACGGCACAAAGACCCTCCTAGTATCAAGGAGGGTCAGCAAGGACGCACCAGGACACCACGCAGGAGATGTCGAGCGACGGAAGGAGCGAGCAACGGTTCTTACGGGATACCGGGCCGGAACGAAGCAGCCTTATCGTGCGCCAACAGGGAGTGCCAGCGAAGGCCGGTGAATCCTGGCCCAGTCGCCCGACCTGCGACGGCCACCGGACCAAGGAAACTGGGCAGCGCAGAACCCCACAGGGTCGATGGACATGCAGAAGAGGGACGCAGGACGACCGGCGATACCAGGTGAGAGCGGAAAGGCAGCAAGGACAAAAATTGAGTGCAGCCAATCCCCTTATCGTGGTTCCGAGCGTAAGGAGTGTCGAGCGAGTGCCGGCGAGTCCTGGGCACGATATCGGGCAACGAGAGTGAGGAGCGATCGGCCGCAAAAAAGAGCAAGTCACAATCGTGCCCCTTAGGGGCACTAGATTAAAAAAGGGTACCAGGGGTACTATATGATACTTTTTTGGTTGTGCTCGCAACGAGAATGAAGAGTAAAAACGGTCGACAGTTATTGGCGGAACGAGCCAGTGGAGGAGAGGTTTTTAGTGGCAGCGACATACCAGGAAGCAGGAGTCGCCGATACGGCGGAGTGTTTACGGACCGAGCTGGGTGCGTTCACGTCAAACATCACGCAATGAGCTCCTGAAGAAGTAGTGTGTAGAACCGCTCCGGTTATCATGGTGATGAAGAAGACGGGCCAATGGGGCCTGTGCGTGGTCTACAGGCGGCTTACGAAAAAAACGGAAAAAGACTACCCACTCCCGAGGATAAATCATATTCAGAAGTAGCTATGAGAGGCCAAACATATAAGCAGTCTGAATCTAAAGAACGAGTATGGTCAGATACCGTACACAGCGCTTACAGTTTCAGGAACAGGCTTACACTCGGCACCGGCGATGTTCTAGAAGGCACTAAACCAGTTAATAAGACTACATGAACGACATAATTGTGATCGACAGAACGTAAAAGGAACACCAGGAAAACCTCAGGGTGGTTTTTCACCGGTTGAGGCCATTCTTGGGGCACTCGAGATACTTCTGGTCAGGACTGCAGCAGGACAGATGCTGACGCAGGTTCCGGCGGAAGCATGCGCAAACTTCGGTGGACTACTACCGCGATCGAAGCACGGCAATAATATGTTGTTGGTGCTGGTGGAATGGTTCTCGAAGTGGATAGAGTTGGTGGCCCTGAGAACGGCCTCGGCGGCAACGCTCTAAAAGGCTTTTGGGGAGCGCATACTGGACAGGTTCAGAGTGCTGATGTCAACGTAAAGATGTCAACGAAAGAGGTGAGTCACTGCAAGACCTTATTTTGAGTAAGGGCCTAATCATAGGCAATGAGGAGGAGGAGCCAACATATATAGCCTCAACCTCTATAAACCCCCAAAACGGAGGGCAACACCGAGGTCACAAAATGAAGAGTCCTGAGCAGACTCTCTTTCTCGGTCCATCGGTACTTTGAATTTGGAGTCAAATTCAAGTGCTGTAGCAATAAGCCAATACGAAGAAGCTCCATCTGGGAAAGATACAGTGACATAGTGAAGACACTAGAAACACTAGAAAATCTGTTAGAACTCAGAATCGCAACGTGCACGCTGATGCAGGCGAACCAACATGCTTACACGAAAGGTATATATGTGGAAACAGCGCTACACTCACTAGTAACAACCATAGAGAAAGCACTGCTCAATCGATATTATGCGCTAGGAGCAGTCCTAGACATATCCAGAGCATTTAACAACGTATCAACAGAGCAAATAATAAAGAGCCTAAGAGCCGCAATACCCCAAGAATCCGTAAACACTTGGATCCAAAATATGATAGGCTGCAGACTGATACAGGCGGAATGGGAAACCACTACCATAACCATGAAAGCGAAAAAATAAAAACCGCCTGGAGGTGTACTGTCGCCCCTGATATGAAACATAGTGGTTAACGAAAAGAAAACGGAAATACCCAAAGATAACCGCCTACGCAGATGAAATATGCATAATTATCGTGGGAAATGTCAATAGAAAATGAGCTCGGTCATAGACAACAACTTAAGAGAAGTGCTACTATTGGCAAAAGAAGCCGGGTTAAGCATTAATGCGGATAAGACGGACCTCATTCTCTTCACAAAGAAATACAAGGTACCTCGCTGGAATGCGCCAGAAATAAATGTGTCGCCATTGATCCCCAAGGACCGAATATAGTACCTCGGAACAATTATTGAGAGCAAGCTGATTTTGAAGCCAAATGTGGACGAAAGGGCCAAAAAGGCAACCAATGCACTCTATGCGTCGTAGAAGATGCTGGGGAGCACATGGGGCCTATCACCAAGACTTACACATTCGATTTTCATATCGGTTGTGCGGCCCATCCTTCTATATGGAGCTCTGGTATGGTGAAAAGCCACAGAAAAGTCCACATACCTGAAGAACTAGGAAAGGCCACAAAGACTCCCACTACCGATGCTATGAGAACGACGTCAACAAGGGCACTAGAAACGCTTTTGGGAATAAATCCACTAGATATACAACCGCACCTAACGACAAATAAAGATGGCCCAACGCCAATGTGCACAGAGCCAACTAGCAGTGCAGAACTTGGACACTGTGGTTTTGCCCAGGGGATTCATGTAGGCACGGTCTACGTGACCAATCTAAACACGGACCAATCCAAACTGCACAAAAATGTCTGCACTACTGAGAAAGAACGCACCAAAGCAAAATGTCGTTAACATCTACACGAACTATTCAATAAATGGACAAACGAGTAGGGGCGGCAGTATACCGCCGTAACCCTCCCATATCGCTTTCTTTGAAACTACCAGACCACTGCAGTATATTTCAGGCGGGAATTTTTGCCATAAGACATTTAGCTCATAATATAAGTATAAAAGATACGGTCAATTAAAGTTTTAGCCGCCCCTTTGATTCAATTCAATGAAAAAATTTGCGCAATATATATAGAACACACCCAAACAAAAACAAGTTGGAACGCTGTAGTCGAGATTTCTCGACAACGAGATATCATGTACCTCTTTTCTTTATTAACCATTTCTTTGTATTTATTTGTATTTTTGTCTAATAATTCACATACATGCACTTCTGTATGTATTGTGCATACATTCACACACTTCTGTATGTATGCACGTGCGAACGAATTGAAGTCAAAGAAGAAACGGAAAATGTCACCCCAGCATGTGCGGCATGCCGTTTCCTAGGAAAGGGGTGGGTAAAACTTTAACTGGTCATATCTTCTATATTTATTGTCCGATTCGTACGTAATTTTGCACATACGTGTTTGACGATCAGTGGACTTATCGGACTGAAAATTATGCCAGTAGCTTTTACCATTTCGAAGATATCGATTTTTTTTAAATACAAGAGCGGAAAGGGGCGTGGCAATAATGACATTATCTGTGCAACATTATCTGTGTGCTCTTATTTTGTACAAGTTATTGAAGAAAATTCAAATAAAGTTTTATGCAAATTACGAAAACGGAAAGGGGCGGAAAGGTAAAAATTTGAAATAAACTAGCTATGCCTGCAAAAATAACACACCAAAAGCAAAAAGAATTAGACCTCTAGCTCTTACCATCTCCGAGAACGAGGTGTTCATACATACAGACAGACGGACGGACGGACGGACGGACAGACGGACAGACCGACATTGCTATATCGACTCGGCTGTTGACGCTGATCAAGAAAATATAGGATTAGAGTTGGAGATAATGAAGAAAAATGCATTACAGTCCGTACATACCACCCTAAAAGAATCATGCAGGGCGTATTTCGTTCTAAAATGTGGTAAATTAAGGGGGACTCAATTGCGAGTTAGACTTTGGAGCACGGTAAAATTTATCTGACAGGAAGTTAAAGCTGTCAATTTCACCACGTATTAGTGTATTAATAAATACAATGCCAAGCATTTTTTACGGTTAGTAAGGGTGGGTAAGTTATTTAAAAGTAATATAAAGACAACACATGTGCTGGTTTGCATCCCAGTTAAGGCCACGAAGTGCAAAAATAAGAAAGTTTTTTTGCACCGATTCAATGCTATCTTTGTGAACCCCATAATGTGTACTCTACATACAAGACCCGTATTGCAGAATCGGACGAACTAGAGATACTATATGTATGATGTTTTTGTAAGGTAGGGGTCATTGAAGTCTTTCGTCTATCTTTTTACGGAATCCAAGATATAAGCTTTAAACGGTCCAGGGCTTCATCAGTTAGGTAATAAGTTGCAAGCATGGGATTACACCGGCAGAAGGCCATTGTCTTGCACTTAGAGCCATTGAGGTTTAAAAAGTTGGCAGAGCACCACTTCTGGGGGTTGTTTAATTGTGATTCCTATTGCTAGGAAGCAACGCTATATTGATAGCAAATTTTCCCATCGTCAGCGTACATAAGGACTAAAGAGTTTTTTATAGTGAGTGGGAGATCGCTTATAGGACTCGCTACGAACACAACTAAGGAGATCTAAAGGAAAATCTAGTACATCTAGTTTACATAGGAGCAGGGAATGGTTTACAGAGTCAAATGCCTTGCTGAAGTCGGTATACGAGTAGATGACATCTGTTTGACGATTCTTTTCAAAACCGCTGATTATGAAGAAATTCAGTTCCAAAAATTGGTGGTAGTAGATCATCGGCTTACAATTCCGTGTTGGTAGGCAGGTGGGGGGTAATCTCAGATAATGAGAGGCAGAAGATAAAATTCGACTTCGGTAAATCATAGGAATACGGCAGAGTTGAGTCAACTACAGGTGAATAAGTCCTTTGAAAAATATACTTGGAAATATTTCAGAGTTAAGTATATCTGACTTCAACCAAGTTTCAGTAAACACGATTACCTGGGATGCAAAGGTAAAGCTTTTAGTAAATAGATTAGAGAGCTTACTTCGTAGGCCTCTAATGTTTTGATAGGAAATTAGTAAGTTAGCAACAGAAGTTAGTTTTTTTAAGGGCTTATCTGTAGTTTTGATTTCTGTAAGTTTAATTCCCAGCGGTCGTTTTTTATACCCGGTTCTTATGGATTCGTGCGAATGTTAAATATGTAACTGGGAGAAGGATGCTTTTCCGACCCTAATAAGTATATATTCTTGATCAGCATCAACAGCCGAGTCGATATAGCAATGTCCGTATGTCCGTCTGTCTGTCTGTATGTATGAACACCTCGTTCTAGGAGATGGTAAGAGCTAGAGGTGTAATTCTTTTTGCTTTTGGTGTGTTATTATTGCAGGCATAGCAAGTTTATTTCAAATTTTTTCCGCGCCCGTTTTCTCCTTCGTAATTTGTATTTTCTTCGACATATTTGTCCATAACTTGCACAAAACAAGAGCTAGAGACCTATTTCTTTTTTAAATATGTTCGTTTAACTATTGCGCAGATAATGTTATTGGATTTTTGCCACGCCCCTTTCCGCCTTCGTATTTGCAAAAAAAATCGATATCTGCGAACTGGTGAAAGCTAGAGGCATAATTTTCAGTCCAATAAGTCCACTGATCGTCAAACACGTACATGCAAAACTATGTACGGATCGGACAATAAATATAGAAGATATGAACAATTAAAGATTTACCCACCCCTTCCCTAGGCAACGGCATGCCGTACACGCTGGGGTGACGTCATCCGTCTCTTCTTTGACTTCAATTCGTTCGCACGTGTATTGATACAGTAGTGTGTGTATGTATGCACAATATCTACAGAGTGCGTGTATCAGTGCGTGCACTTGTTGATTGTTTGGATGTCAACAAACGAAAATTTTCTGAATTATTTGAAAAAAAATAAAAACAAAGAAATGGTTGATAAAGAAAGAGGTACATGGTATCTCGTTGTAGAGAAATCTCGACTACAGCGTTCATACTTGTTATTAAAAATGTTTTCACTTAAATGGGCACATTTAGCTCTGACAGCTCTGTATTTTTTGTTCGGCATTTTCCATGACTTTGGTCAATGTTTTGGACGATATGGCAACTATTTTACGTCTTATGTTGTCTTTTAGATGAACTAAGGTATTTGGCTAATAAGAGTATACCTTAGATTTCAAATAACCCCACAAATAAAAGTCTGGTGCCGTCAAATCTGGTTATGTTGGTGGCCAGTCAAAATCACCACTTTTCGATATTAACCGCTCAGGGAACAATCTTCACAATAAATCGATTGTTGCTCTAGCTGTATAGCAAGTTGCCCCGTCCTGTTTAAACCAGAAGTTAGCCATGTTATTTTCTCGAATAATAGGGATCAGAAATTTGGTTATCATTGCTCGATAACGCTCATCATTGACGGTTATCGTGGCTCCATCATCGTCTTCGAAAAAATACGGTCCGATGATCATATTCGCATATCATATTTCCCAAACTGTAAATTTTTGGTCGTAAAAATGCTGTTCTTCAATTCTTTGAGGATTTTCGGTGGCATAAATTTTGCTTGTTTACGCCGCCATTCATGAAGAAATGTGCCTCGTTTGACATGATGATTTTTCGCCAAAAGTCAAATTTGTTTTCAGACATTTTTTCAATGATAAGCTGAACAATTGAAGCACGTTCCTTTGAAGTGTATTGTTCCATCGTATAAATTGTCTTCGACTGACGCTTCCAACGCCGTATGACATTTGACGATCTGTTGAAGCTGTCAAAAGTTACAGGGTTACCAAATGGGTCAAATTTAAATGGCCCACCTTGTATTTATGGCCAAAAGTTAGCCGAACATATACTGTCAAATTCCATCTGTGATTTATGCCGGGTGTAGAAATATTTACATTTTTCTTATCTTCTTTCTTTCCATAGGCTTTAACTTTGGCCTGTATATAAACCAAGATGTCAATTTTATACGTATTAGTGGCTAGCAGAGAGCAAAAATGTGTTTCGAGAGGGGTATACCTTTAAGGTTTTTGGAATCGCAGGTGGATGACCTGCGATACCATTTAAAACCGTTTGGCCGGAGTCTCGCTTCTCTTTGGGTGTAGGTGATTTTTTAGAGGGTTTGTTATTCATCGAACCGATGGTTGGTACATTATCAGCCCTCTGCTGACATTCTTCGACAACTATACATTAGGGATCCGAATGTTTTGTTGTCATCGGGGTCTTTGCCGAGGGAGTGGAATACGGCAGCGGTCTGCCGCATGAACGATCGCATTTCGTTCTCAACGCCTTTACAATATTCGCAGCAAAAATGCAGACTGGAACCAGATCGAGCCAAAGCGTCTGAGACTGCCGCATAAAAAACAGCACATTTAGCATGTGTTGTTACACAGCCAGCAGAGATCGTTAGGTTGATTAGCGGAAATGACTTTATTGCATTTCTTCTTTGTGCAGACCATTTCGATTTCCATAATTATTTTATTATTAATATTTTACGTACCGTTACCAGTGCCGTATCGCCTTACCGGTGTGATACTTTAAGAAAAAAAATAATTTTTCTTATCTAAATTGAACTTATAACTATTCAAGAATGTTTATTTAGAGTTTAAATGAAAATTTAAAAAACTTTTGAAGGTATAGCATATTTATGGTGGAAGCGTCAGGCGACGGAGAGAGCTTCTTACAAATTGAATGGAACTTACCAGTGTGACACTTTCAAAAAATCGATTTTTATACCATGTACCTTAAGGTACAAATGGTATATTAACTTTTTGCAAATGTATGTAACAGGGAGAAGGAGACATCTCCGACCCCATAAAGTATATATATTCTTGTTAAGCGTCAACAGCCGAGTCGATATAGCCATGTCCGTCTGTCTGTATTTATGAACACCTCGTTCTCGGAGATGGTAAGAGCTACAGGTGTAATTCTTTTTGCTTTTGGTGTGTTATTGTTGCAAGCAGATCAAGTTTATTTCAAATTTTTGCCACGCCCCTTTCCGCCTTCGTAATTTGCATAAAACTGTATTTGAATTTTCTTCGATAACTTGGACAAAATAGGAGCTAGAGACCTATTTCTTTTTGCAATATGTCCGTTTAACTATTGCGCAGATAATGTCATTCTTGGATTTTTGCCACGCCCCTTTCCGCCCTCGTATTTGCAAAAAAAATCGATATCTTCGAACTGGTGAAAGCTAGAGGCATAATTTTCAGTCCAATAAGTCCACTGATCGTCAAACACGTACGTGCAAAATTACGTACGGATCGGACAATAAATAGTAGATATGGCCAATTAAAGTTTTACCCACCCCTTCCCTAGGCAACGGCATGCCGCACACACTGGGGTGACGTCATCCGTCTCTTCTTTGACTTCAATTCGTTTGCACGTTTATTCATACAGTAGTGTGTGTATGTGTGCACCTGCTGATTTTTTGGATGTCAACAAACGAAACTTTGGTGAATTATTTGAAAAAAAAAAAATAAAATCAAAGAAATGGTTCATAAAGAAAAGAGGTACATGGTATCTCGTTGTCGAGAAATCTCGACTACAGCGTTCCTACTTGTTTTATGTAATTTAAACCTATAACTATTCAAGAATGTTTCTTTAAGATTTCAAGTGAAAATATCAAAAACTTTTAAAGATATAGCCGATTTATGGTGGAAGCGACGGCGAGAGTTTTTCAAAACTTAATAGTGTTTTTCTCGAAATTACATCTTTCAAATTTACTGCCATCAAACTCAAAGAGCAATTGTCCGAAAGACAATTAAACTGACTTATCCTGAATATATTTACCGTACAATGAAGTAGAATAAATATGATTTGTAAAAAATTGACGATTGATTTGGCGGGGAAAAAAATTAATTTTTTGATAAAAAAAAATTTGATTATAGCTTCTGATTGGCAGCAGTGAAAGAACTTTTTTTTGAACTTCCAAAGATTGCGCACAAGTCGTTTTATTTTGAATGTATATTTATCAAAAAATTATCTTCCAATTTGCCAAAAATATAAAAATATCTCACAGTTTATGAAATTATTCTATCGAGTTCTTTTTTTTTTATAAATTCCCGAAAATTGATCAAATTTCCAGCAGTCACACTAGTAAGGCCCCTTAACCACTGTAAGCACAATGAGAGAAGTAACTGCAATATGTATATAAAGTGTGCAGTTACGCGGACACAGAGTGACAAGGAATAGAAAAAAAAGTAAAGAATTACAACAACAAGAACCAGATCGTAGAAAGGTTTTAAATATCTATATATTTAATGTCAATCTATTATCTGCACACGCGGAAGCGATATAGGTGTTGGTAAGAATAAGTATAGAGATAGGTATTAAGAAAACAGGCTTTAGTCTCGCGTAAGATGATGTTTGAATTGAAGAAAAAAAAATGCGTCTGTTGTTAGTTTTGTTATTTTAATTTATCTCAAATTGTTTTTGGCTTTTTCTACTATTATTTCTATCCTTTTTTCCACATCCTTTTAAGCCAGTTAAAATTTTGGTAACCTTTTTAATATTAAAATGACATATATGCACAAAAGATCATAGTTTTGCGATGGTCAAAATGGGAGAAGCTTAATATTGTACCATAGGTCAAACGAAAAATGTTCTCAAAAATAAATAAATCCGCACCGTAGTATACCTAAAAATAAGTCTTATAAAATGTCCGATAAATGACCTATCCTGTTTTAATCAATCATTCAAGTCCAATCGTTTCACCTAAACACGTATCCCCACTATTTTGTATTTCTTGTTAAGGCTTTTATAATATACATGTATTCTTACCTGTGAAGTACTTAAAATAACTTTAGATTGTTTTTTTTCCGTTCCCGTAAATATCATATTTGGAGAAAATGATATTATAGATTCAAAGTCGTGAGTGCATCAAATATTTCTTGATCGATGTTCTAGTAAATGAATCCCTCTCTGGTCAATGGCTAACCATAGCATTCGAGGCCAGTTTGAAGTAAAGCTTTGCTGTAAAGAAAATAAAATTTTAATTTTGTACACACTTATAGAAATTTTTTTTAACTTTAAATATATGGATTGTATGCATTGTTATGCATACTTCCTTCCCAATAAAAAAAAAAACAATTAGAAACGCTGCAGTCTATATTTTTCGACAACAAGATACCATGTACCTATTTTGTTTATCAACCATTTTTGTACCAAACTTTCTCTTTCTTTCGAAGCGAACGGACGCGTTTTTTTTTCTGTGCGAATTATAATATATTTTTCGCGAAAATTAAGCCCGGGAAATTTTTAACATTTAATTCCGTGCAAAACTCTCAACGTTTGTTCTTAAAAACCGTATCGCTTCCGCGTGTGCAAGTAATAAATAGGCATTAAATATTTGGTTATTTAATACATTTTTATACCATGTACCTTAAGGTACAAATGGTATATTAACTTTGTGCAAATGTATGTAACAGCCAGAAGGAGACATCTCCGACCCCATAAAGTATATATATTCTTGATCAGCGTCAACAGCCGAGTCGATATAGCCATGTCCGTCTGTCCGTCCTCGTTCTCGGAGATGGTAAGAGATAGAGGTCTAATTCTTTTTGCTTTTGGTGTGTTATTGTTGCAATCAGATCAAGTTTTTGCCATGCCCCTTTCCGCCTTCGTAATTTGCATTAAACTGTATTTGAATTTTCTTCGATAACTTAGACAAAATAAGAGCTAGAGACCTATTTCTTTTTGCAATATGTCCGTTTAACTATTGCGCAGATAACGTCATTCTTGGATTTTTGCCACGCCCCTTTCCGCCTTCGTATTTGCAAAAAAATCGATATCTTCGAAATGGTAAAAGCTAGTCCAATAAGTCCACTGATCGTCAAACACGTACGTGCAACATTACGTACGGATCGGACAATAAATATAGAAGATATAGCCAATTAAACTTCTACCCACCCCTTCCCTAGGCAACGGCATGCCGCACACGCTTGGGTGACGTCATCCGTCTCTTCTTTGACTTCAATTCGTTCGCACGTGTATACATACAGTAGTGTGTGTATGTGTGCACCTGCTGATTTTTTGGATGTCAACAAACGAAAATTTGGTGAATTATTTGAAAAAAAATCAAAGAAATGGTTCATAAAGAAAAGAGGTACATGGTATCTCGTTGTCGAGAAATCTCGACTACAGCGTTCCTACTTGTTAATATCTGCTTCTCTTGTTGTGTTCACTACCTCTCCTCCCAATCCTCTTTACTTTGTATTCGCGTAACTGCACTCTCGCTCTCAAGTTACACTCCAATCGCTCAAACGTTATCTATCGAGTGTACCTCTCTCTCTGTCACTTATCTATCTGTGCTTACAGTGGTTTAAAGGTACGTAATTTTAATTTAAAAAGTTATGGATTTTGAATTGGTCTGCTCAATAAAGAAATGCAAAAAAGGCATTTCCGGCAATCAGCCGAGCCTTCTCTGCTGGCTGTGTAACAACCTGGCTCACTCAAAATGTGCCGGTTTTAATGCGGCAGATTTGGCTAGATTTGGTTCCGGTCTGCATTATTGCTGTGAAAATTGTAGAGGAATTCAGAACGAAATGAGATCGTTCATGCGGCAGACAAAAACTGAGTTTAAGGAGGTTCTTGGCCTATTTAAAAAGGCCGATGCAGCTTTCTAGGCACTGAATACTCGTTTCAATAACCTTCAGTTATTGAATGAGTCTCCTAAGCGCAAAAAAACCAAGTTCTTGCCTGCCGCAGACTGAGAACCAATTACCTCTTAATTTACCGCATCTAAACATTCAAAAAACACCGCTGCTGTATTCCACCCCTTGGCAACGACGCCGGTGACAACAAAACAGTCGGATCCCGACTGTATAATTGTTGAAGAATGTAAGCAGAGGTCCGATGATGTACCCACCGTCAGTTCGATGGTTATTCCGAAAAAAAAAAATCACCCACACCTAAAGGGACCCGAGCCTCCGGACTACCGGTTTCAAATGAAATCTCAGTCATCCACCTGCGATTCCAAAATCCCTGAAGGTGATACCTCCCTCGAAACACATTTTTGTTTCTCGGCTAGCCCCTGATACATCAGAAATTGACATCCTGGCTCTTATACAAGCCAAAGTTAAAGCAAATATAAAGCGGGAGGATGTAGTAAAATTTAAATATTCCTACACCCGTCACACCTCATCTTTCAAGATACGTGTGCCACTGATTGACTTCGACAACATATGTTCGGCAAACTTTTGGCCTGAACATATATTTGTCCAAGAACATCAGCCTAGGAATATAATGATAAAATGTCCGCAGTGGGTGTTAGACTCCCAGAAATTAAAACCACTGACAAGACCATAAAAATCTCAAAAAACTAACATCTTTTGCATGCCTTACTATTTCATATCAGAATACTAGGGGCCTACGTAGTAAGCTCACTAATCTCTTTACTAACAGTCTTACTTTTGCATCCCAGGTTATAGTGTTCACAGAAACTTGGCTAAAATCGGACATACTCAACTCGGAAATTTTTCCGAATAAGTACTCCATTTTTAGACGCGATCGTCCTCACCGAAAAGGGGGTGGAGTACTAATTGCTATCGACTCCAAACTCGTTTCGGATGAGGTTAATCTTGAATTCGGAGATATCGAATTCATCTGTGTCCAGATTAAATTCTGTAACTTTACCTTATTTATTACTTGCTCCTATTTACCCCCTTCGTCTGAGTTGCCAACATACTGGCACCATTTGGCAGCGATTCAATCCGTATTCAACTTAATGTCTGATACGGACTAATTGGTCGTTCTGGGAGATTTTAATCTACCTGAAACTTCCTGGTCCACTTCTAATAGTTTACCTGCTTTTATTCCCACCGTACATCATGACTTTACTGCGGGCATGTTAGACATGTCACTCGCACAGGTTAACCATATTAAAAATTCTTTAGGTCGGTATCTAGACTTATGCTTTGTCTCGGATCCGGCAACCGTATCCTTATCCAGGGCGTCACCTCTCATTTACCCCGAAGATCCTTACCATCCCTCATTAGAGATGAGGATGGATATAAAAGTTGATTCTGCCTAAAAGTATGAGGCAGTCAAGAAAACTCGCTGTTTTCGAAAGGCTAATTTTGAGAGACTCAACTACAATATTTTAACGTACGACTGGTCCGATCTATACAATTCCACAGATATGGCCGTTGCCATACAAATCTTTTACAGTGCAATGAACTCTTTTTTTAATGACTGTGTTCCGGCGCGGTATCCACTCACAAGTGACGATCCGCCTTGGTATACCAAGAACCTAAAAAACTTAAAAAATATATACTTAAGGCTAGG
>JAJJHQ010004697.1:8863342-8885221 GCA_021223825.1 Drosophila ironensis
CGTTTCGCCAGTTGCTCCTCCACCTTGTTAAAGTGCCCTTTCTCCGTTGCTTTCATCTTTGGGTTCTGGGCAAGGTAGGCACGGCTCTCTTTTATCTTGGCCTTGGCCCACTTGAGACTGCTCGACTCCTCTGGTGAGAGGTCGTGCTTCTCTCGTAGCCTGGCCTCGATCTTGAGAGCGGCCTTGTACAGGGCTTTTGCTTTCAAGCCCTCCTTTGTCTTTTTGGGTCCGACCTTGCAAGAGGTTTCGGTTCCCTCAGGGACTAGGAGACGCTCGCGCTCTGGTCCCTTCTTTTCCGGATTGGTTTCGAGGTCCGAGTCTCCCTGTACTGCGGTACCTCTCTGCATCCGGTTGTTTTTAGCAGCAGTAGCTTTACAACCGTCCTGGCCTGCTTTCACCGGGACGGAGGAGTGACCGCTGGCGACACGCTGAGAGGATTTCTCCTCCCCGTGCCCGCCGGTAGTAGCAGTCACGCTTCCCACCGACGTTTGGGTTGACATCCCAACCCTTGTTTGCTCCTTCGTAGCCTCCATCTGGTATCTTTACGTGGAATACCACCCTTGCATTTTATCCTTTCTGCCAAGGACCTCGGACCATAGCTTCGCCTGAACACACGCAGTACCTGGGTTGGTATGCGCGTGTTGCAGGACAAGCTTTGGCTAGACATCGCACCTCCTGTCGCCCAGTGGCACCCGCCGCCAGGTGCCGTTGGTGCCAGGTACCCCTTGGTTCGAGGAGGTACGGTGTCCATTGCCCAGCCGGCACCCTCGTGGAGGGTTCAGTCGAGGATTTCTGCCAGCTGTATTTGTATTTGCTTCGACATATTTGACCATATCTTGGACAAAATAAGAGTAAGACCCCTATTTCTTTTTACAATAGGTCCGTTTAACACAAACGCCGATAATGTCAGATGCCTGAATTGGCTTGCCAAGCGACCCGATCCCTAACGCATCCAGTTGGGATGGATCCGATCTGGGCAGGCAAAGCATGTGGAACAGGCGGTCATAAGGATTAAAATCATTTGTAACGGCAGTCGTTTCCAGACTCTTCCGTGCCCGTGCTTTCGAGGTTAAGGTAGCCCTTTAAAGGGTTCGTGACCTGCTATATGCAGCTAGCTTTGGCGGCTTCTTTTCCAAGAGTAAAGAAAGTACTAAATAATAATCTTTATGTGGAAATTCTTTTGGGAGGATTCACATTTGAGGACTCGGAGGAGAAGCAGTTACAAGTGTCAAGAGCGATAAAAAGATCCAGCAACGACGCAAGGCTTGCGTCCTCAGTCCCTGGACAGTATCGCAGCAGTTTGACCGCCCTGAATTGCGGATCCGGTTAAGGCCCTGAAAAACAGTACCAACATTGCAGAGCGCATCCCTAAAAAAGCGGTGGTGTCGTTCGTAGCAAGGCTTTTGATCCTCTCGGATTAATGGCACCAGTCATAGTGGGGAAAGTTCTCCATCGAAAGTTACATACGGCATGAGCCCGCAAACAACGGATCCGTCGACTGCATATTAATGCAGACACCACAGTTGCTACAAAAGATACATCGCGGTCTTTATTTGCTTGGCGACGAAGTTCATATACCTGGTGGCAGTCATGAGGGTAACTACAGAGCACTTTCTGCTGCCGCTAGACAGATTCGTTGGTGCGCCGCTTTTTGGAGGCTTGAAGCAGGATTTGATAGCCCATCTGCAACAGCGCCCGGATTTGTCGCAAAGCAAACTTGCATATGGGGCACCATATGCAATTTGCACAGTATATATAGAACACACCCAAATAAAAAAAAATATTTTTTTTTTGTCTATTAATAACGTTTATTATAATTCAGCACATATAAGTTATATAGCCGCTCTGAGTCGTCATGTATATATTTAATTAGTGTCCTTTTGAAATTTCAGAATATTCTCTTATAAGCGTAGCTATTTGGAAAGCCTGAAAAGATTAATTTTTTGTATATATTTTTTTTAATAAAACCAAACTAATTTAAACGAATAAAACCAAACGAATTTTTTAAATCCAAACACGGTCCCGTTGCGTAATGTCCCACTTCCCGCCCGACCGACCGAGGTGCGCGCCGAGTAGCGTACGGCTCGAGTCGCGTGGATAGACCCGAGTGTAAAGAAAGAAAGGTACGAGGAAACTAGTTATGATGTTGCGATAGGTGAATTAGAATAAGGGTTTTAAGGTTGTTAGAATAAGAGTTGGAGATAATGGAGAAAAGTGCATTATTTTTTAAAGCCAAACACGGTCCCGTTGCGTAATGTGCAACTTCCCACCTCCCACCGAGTGTAAAGATAGAAAGATACGAGGAAACTAGTTATGATAGGTGAATTAGAATAAGGGTTTTAAGGTTGAATTTGAGTTGGAGATAATGGAGAAAAGTGCATTATAGTCCGTACATAACACCCTAAAAGAATCAAGCAGAGCGTAGTCCGGTGTGCAATGTGGTAAATTAAGAGGACGAAATTGTAAGTTAGTCTACGGGGCACGGTCCTCTGAGATGGTAGGAGCTAGAGATGTAATTCTTTTGGCCTTTGGTGTGTTACTATTGCAGGCAGATCAATTATATTTTAAATTGTTGCCACGCTCGAGTTTGGAGTCGATAGCAATTAGTACTCCTCCCCCTCTTCGGTGAGGACGATCAGGCCTTATAATCGAGTACTTACATGGGAATATTTCAGAGTACAGTTGGAATCAATGAAGTTAAACTATCTGAAGTGGACCAGGAAGTAAATTTAAATCTCTCAGAACTACCAAATGGTCCGTATCGGACGGTATGTTGGATACGGATTGAATCGCTGCCAAATGGAGCACAAATAAATTCGATATCCCCGAATTCAAGAATAACCTCATCCGAAACGAGTTTGGAGTCGATAGCAATTAGTACTCCTCCCCCTCTTCGGTGAGGATGATCACGCCTAATAATCGAGTACTTACTTGGGAATATTTCAGAGTTAAGTACTATATATCTGATTTCAACCAAGTTTCAGTAAACACGCTTACCTGGGATGCAAAGGTGAAAATTTTAGTAAAAACAGTAGATAGTTTACTTCGTTTTGATAGGAAATTAGTAGGCATATGGCTGCTCTTGACGGCGTAAAGGGATTCATCCATGCCCTGAGGAAGATCGTATCAGTTGACGCTCAACCGGATGAAGTACTATCAGGAGATCGAGGAGTACTTAACTTAGCGGCAGATAGCAGCTGCAGTTGGTACTGAGAGCAGCAGGTGCACCCGGACTCTGGCGTCGTGAGTGTTAGCTCATAATGCAGACTTCAAGGAGGTAGACAGCTCAACGAAGCAACGAAAGATAGCTTATTGACGCGTGATCATGGGATCACTGCTCCAGAACGACATGCGGCAGACATCCTGAAGATGTATTGATGCATCGATGTCCACCTCGATGACACGCAGTACCATGAGACGCAGCATTAGCACCTACGTTTTATCCACGCTCACCTTTGGGACAGCATTGCCTCTGTATTCGGCGATTCGGTTGATACACTAGCTAGCGGAAGACGAGCGTGCGTGTTTCCCGAAAGCAGACGAAGTGCTGAAACATGGGATTTATGTAGACACCATTTTTTTTTGCGTCCCATGTTTCAGCACTTTCTCTGCTCTCGGAAAGACGGAGAGGTCATTCTGAAGGAGTTGGCCATGGCAAGGACAAATGGGGCAGAACGGAGCCGAGAAGCAGCTAGGTTGGGATGATCCAATCCCGGAGGAATCCTTTCAGCGGAATTCAACCCGGAACAGCCTATATGCCCTCGCCATAGGCATATACACCTGCCTCATAATCCTGCGTCCAACGAATCCATTCTGCGTCGGATCGTCCACTGCATATACAGCGGCAGTCTATCAATGCATGTAGTTTCGTAACAAGACTGCATAATGCGGTTTAATCGAAGATGACGCCTTCAACGCCGTTTACCATTCCAAGGACGGATTTGAGTAGTTCGGTACTAGCGACGAACCCTGCCAAATGGGTTTCAAGTACGCTTTGTCTGGCTTCTGAACCCATTCGGTTCTCCAAATACAACCGGATGTTACGTGTCAGCGCATATGTTCTCCGTTTTAGCTAGCCATGTCCGCCTGTCCGGCTGTTTGTATGAACACGTCACTCTCCGAGACGGTAAGAGCTAGAGGTGTAATTCTATTTGCTTTTGTTTCACTATGCATGTACGCACACTAAGTTTATTTCAAATTTTTGCAACGCCCCTTTCCGCATTCTGAATTTGCACAAAACTGTATTTATGTTATGTTATGTTATGACCGGTTGACCTCTCCATGAAGGGAGAGTGTCGCGCATAGACCATTAGGGTCCTTAGCGGTACCGGTTGTTGGAGGCGTTGAATTGCAACCGTTAGGAGAATAGACCTCGAGTGCTTCTCGCGAAAGCAAGAAGCCTGCTCGGGTCTAGTTTTCCTATTTCTTCCAGCGATGCAAAGACCGGTGCATTCATGTATCGCTGTCGTTTCGTGATAAGGGCTGGGCAGCGACAGAGGATATGCTCTAGCGATTCTTTCTCGCCTGGCTCCTTGCATTGCCGACACCCATCGTTCCCTGTTAGGCCTAGTTTTAGAGCATGGACTTGCAGAAGGCAGTGGCCTGTAAACAGGCCGACTAGCAATCTGCAGTCTTGCCTCCGTAGCTTCAGTAGGAACGATGCCCTTTTTTGGCATTGTGTTTTGCACATGGTTCTGGATATTTTGCAATTCGTGGTGTGTGCCCACCTACTGTTTGCTTCCATTAGAGCTCTAGCCTCTATTTTGAAGTGTAGGGTGCGCAGCGATATTGGTACGTCCTCCACTCCGCCATTTTGGTCTAGCGCTCCTCGTTTTGCCAGTTCGTCTGCCATTTCGTTGCCCTCAAATCCTTGGTGGCTGGGAATCCAATAGATCTGCACCTCTTTTCGGGTGCTTAAGATATCTAGTGCTTCCCTGCTTGCCAGGACCGTTTTGGACCTTATGGCTTTCGATTTTAGTGCGTTGATAGCTGCTTGACTATCTACAAACACATTGACCTTGGTCGTTGTTTCCATCTTCTGGGCCACCTCCGCAGCTTTCCTTATGGCGAAGACTTCCGCTTGGAATATGCTGCAGTGGTCTGGTAGTTTCAAAGAGAGCGATATGGGTGGGTTATTGCAGTATACTGCGGCCCCTATTCCTTCGTCCATCTTTGAACCGTCCGTGTAGATGTTAGTGACCCTTTGCTCTGCCGCGGAGCGCCAGTCATCCTTTCCCAGCAGTGCAGACATGTTTGTGAAGTTTGGTCTGGGGGTCATGTAGTCCGTGTCTACACGAATCCCCTTTCCAAACGCACAGTGTCCATAGTTCTGCACTGCTAGTTGGCCCTGTGCACATAGGCGTTGAGCCGTTTTATTTGCCGTTAGGTGCGCTTGGATATTTAGCGGGTTTATTCCCAGAATCATTTCCAGTGCCCTTGTTGGCGTCGTTCTCATAGCACCGGTGATGCAGAGAAGTGCGTGCCTTTGCTTTTCTAGAAAAGCCTTTGCTTTTCTAGGCTTTTCTAGGATCTTCAGGTATGTGGACTTTTCTGTTACTTTCCACCATACCAGAGCCCCATATAGAAGGATGGGACGCACAACCGATATGAAGATCCAATGTGTTAGTCTGGGTGATAGGCCCCATGTGCTCCCCAGCATCTTCTGCGATGCATATAGTGCATTGGTTGCCTTTTTGGCCCTTTCTTCCACATTTGCTTTCCAACTCAGCTTGCTGTCAATGATCGTTCCAAGGTACCTTATGCGGTCCTTGGGGATCAATGGCGTCCCATTTATTTTTGGCGGAGTCCAGCGAGGTACCTTGTATCTCTTTGTGAAGAGAATGAGGTCTGTCTTGTCCGCATTAATGCTCAAACCGGCTTCTTTCGCCCATTGTAGCACTTCTTTGAGTGTGTTGTCCATGACCGAGCTGATTGTCGATGGACATTTTCCCACGATAATTATGCCTATGTCGTCTGCGTAGGCAGTTATCTTTGGGGCTTTCCGTTTTTGTTTCGTCAGGAGATCATTAACCACTATGTTCCATAACAGGGGCGACAGGACACCTCCTTGCGGTGTTCCCCTTTTCGCTTCCATGGTTATGGTAGTGGTTCCCCAATCCACCTGTATCTGTCTGCAGCTCAGCAGATTTTGGATCCAGGTGTTTACGGATTCTTGGGGTACTGCGGCTCTTAGGCACTGCATTATTTTCTCCATTGACACGTTGTTAAATGCCCCGGATATGTCTAGGAATGCCCCTAACGCATAATCTCGATTGAGCAGTGCTTTCTCTATGGTTGCTACTAGTAAGTGTAGCGCTGTTTCCACAGATTTGCCTTTGGTGTAGGCATGTTGGTTAGCTTCCATCAGCGTGCGTGTTGCGCTTCTGATATGGAGTTCCAACAGCTTTTCCAGTGTTTTTAGGGTGAATGATGTCAGGCTTATTGGCCTGTAGTCCTTGGGGAGGACATGAGAGCATTTGCCTGCTTTGGGCAGAAATACCACTCTAGCTGTTCTCCAAGGCCCTGGCACATGGCTGTACCTCAAGCCCCCTATAAATATGTTTTTTAACCATGGCGAGACCTTTGTTTTGACCTTCTGCAGCATGGCTGGGAAGATCTCGTCGGGGCCTGACGATTTGTAGCCGTCGAACGAGTCTATTGCCCATATTATTTTGTTGAGGGTGATTAGATCTTCTGGTACCACCTGCTGTGCATTGAGCGGCGTGATCTGCATGGATTTGCCTGCTTCAATGCAACCTGGGAAGAGTGCATCCAGAAGTGTTCTGACGGCGTCTTCGCTGTCCTCCGTCCATCGACCCTCTTCCGTTCTTAGTTGGCTTTGAACCATCTGCTTCCCGGCTAGTAGCTTTCTTAACCTTGCGGTTTCAGAAGCCTTCTCTATACCGGAGCAGAAGGTTTGCCACGAATTCTTTTGGCCTTGCGGACATCTTTTTTGAAGTCGCTCAGCCTGGTCTTGTATTCGTTCCATACATGGGCTTCTTCTGCTTGTTTGGCAAGCTTGAAGAGCACCTGTACTTTACGTCTTGTGTTTTGTAGGCTTCGGGTCCACCGTGCTGCCCTGAAGCTCTTTTTTGGGCGAGATAGTTTACATGATTTGTGGAACGCTTGTACCAGTATCATGTTGAGCTTTTCTGGAGCCCGCTCAATGTCCTCGGGGGACTTTATTCGAGGCGGTTCTGGTAGCTTTCTATTTACTATGTCGCCGTATTTTTCCCAGTTGGTGTTTCTGGGGTTTCTTCGAGGTAGTTTGTGGTCACTGCGATTGAATTCTACTCTAAATTCAATGTACCGATGGTCCGAGAAGGAGGGTCTGCTCAGGACCCTCCATTCCGTGACCTCGGTATTTCCCTCCGTTTTGAGGGTTAAGTCTAACACATTTGTAGAGGTTGGGCCTACGTATGTTGGCTCCTCCCCCTCATTGCTAATGGTTAGACCCATGCTCAAAATGAAGTCTAGCAGTAACTCGCCTCTTTCGTTGACGTCCTTACTGCCCCACACGGTGTGATGTGCGTTTGCATCCGAGCCGATGATGAGGGGCTTCTTTCTCAATTCTGCCTCCTCCACCATTCTTCGGAGCTCCCGTGGTGGGGCGTCGGTGTCGTGGGCCATGTAACAGGATACCATGAGTATTGGCTCCTCTCCGCTGCTCTCCAGCGCCACCGCTGTAAGGTCATCAGTACTATAATTAGACAGGAGGTAAGCGTAGATGCCTTTCCTGACCAGGATGGCTGTTCTGGCTCTACTCGCTGTCGTCATATAGTATACGTTGTAGTTAGAAGACCTTAGTCCTGAGACCTTGTTGCCCGACGCAATCCAAGGTTCCTGGACTAAGGCCACGTCGACGGGCCCTGCCTCCAGTGTTAGCATGAGTTCCGCCGACGCTAACTTGCTTTTATGAAGGTTTATCTGAAGGACTCTCAGTTTCATGGCTAGTCGAGTCGTCCTTCCGAGATGGAGCGGCCACTACAGTCACGTCCGCATCCTCCTCCTCTTCCGTGTCACCCAAATCCAGGCTGGATTTCAGGTTTTCAGGTCCTCCTTCACCTCTCCAGCTTTCAGGGTGTTTGTGTTTGTATCGTCCGGGTGGCGCTTCTTGAGGCGAAGGTAAACACAGCCTACGCCCCATGCCATCCTCCCGAATCTGGGGTACAGGATGTCCTCCGCTTCCTTGTTGATCTGGAGGACCATGTGCTGCCCCTTGGCGTCGGGCTTTGCCACATGGATAACCTTCCAGTCCGCGGTTGGTACCTCCGTGTTCTGCCACTGGAGCAGCTTCAGCGCCTTCTCTTTAGGCATTGTACCAGGGAAGAATAATTTCGCCTTTGGTATGGACGGAATCAATGTTCTGTCCACCACCTCCAGCTCAGCCCCTTCCTATAGCTTTTCCAAAGATGCCACGGCACTGGTGACCCACTTCAGGGTGGTGTCGTCCCTGCAGCTCAGCAGCTTTACGCCTTCCAGCCAACCCGCATTTCCGAACGCGACTGGCTGTGATTTTGGCTCTTCCATCCGCTTTACGAGCTCCACGAGCAGTTTGGACTCGACTGCCCTCCACTGCTCTGGCTTCATGCGGCCGTTGGGATCGCTCCTGTCGACCAGAGCGACCACGAGGTGTCTCCTCGCGATATCGCTGATGGTCTTCGTTTGCGGTGGCGGTGGGGGGGCTGGTTTATATCGGGGCCGCTTACTTGCTGGTGCCTCCGCTTTAGCCTCATCTTGGGAGCGTTGGCGTTTCGCCAGTTGCTCTTCCACCTTGTTAAAGTGCCCTTTCTCCGTTGCTTTCATCTTTGGGTTCTGGGCAAGGTAGGCACGGCTCTCTTTTATCTTGGCCTTGGCCCACTTGAGACTGCTCGACTCCTCTGGTGAGAGGTCGTGCTTCTCTCGTAGCCTGGCCTCGATCTTGAGAGCGGCCTTGTACAGGGCTTTTGCTTTCAAGCCCTCCTTTGTCTTTTTGGGTCCGACCTTGCAAGAGGTTTCGGTTCCCTCAGGGACTAGGAGACGCTCGCGCTCTGGTCCCTTCTTTTCCGGATTGGTTTCGAGGTCCGAGTCTCCCTGTACTGCGGTACCTCTCTGCATCCGGTTGTTTTTAGCAGCAGTAGCTTTACAACCGTCCTGGCCTGCTTTCACCGGGACGGAGGAGTGACCGCTGGCGACACGCTGAGAGGATTTCTCCTCCCCGTGCCCGCCGGTAGTAGCAGTCACGCTTCCCACCGACGTTTGGGTTGACATCCCAACCCTTGTTTGCTCCTTCGTAGCCTCCATCTGGTATCTTTACGTGGAATACCACCCTTGCATTTTATCCTTACTGCCAAGGACCTCGGACCATAGCTTCGCCTGAACACACGGAGTACCTGGGTTGGTATGCACGTGTTGCAGGACAAGCTTTGGCTAGACCACGCACCTCCTGTCGCCCAGTGGCACCCGCCGCCAGGTGCCGTTGGTGCCAGGTACCCCTTGGTTCGAGGAGGTACGGTGTCCATTGCCCAGCCGGCACCCTCGTGGAGGGTTCAGTCGAGGATTTCTGCCAGCTGTATTTGTATTTGCTTCGACATATTTGACCATATCTTGGACAAAATAAGAGTAAGACCCCTATTTCTTTTTACAATAGGTCCGTTTAACACAAACGCCGATAATGTCAGATGCCTGAATTGGCTTGCCAAGCGACCCGATCCCTAACGCATCCAGTTGGGATGGATCCGATCTGGGCAGGCAAAGCATGTGGAACAGGCGGTCATAAGGATTAAAATCATTTGTAACGGCAGTCGTTTCCAGACTCTTCCGTGCCCGTGCTTTCGAGGTTAAGGTAGCCCTTTAAAGGGTTCGTGACCTGCTATATGCAGCTAGCTTTGGCGGCTTCTTTTCCAAGAGTAAAGAAAGTACTAAATAATAATCTTTATGTGGAAATTCTTTTGGGAGGATTCACATTTGAGGACTCGGAGGAGAAGCAGTTACAAGTGTCAAGAGCGATAAAAAGATCCAGCAACGACGCAAGGCTTGCGTCCTCAGTCCCTGGACAGTATCGCAGCAGTTTGACCGCCCTGAATTGCGGATCCGGTTAAGGCCCTGAAAAACAGTACCAACATTGCAGAGCGCATCCCTAAAAAAGCGGTGGTGTCGTTCGTAGCAAGGCTTTTGATCCTCTCGGATTAATGGCACCAGTCATAGTGGGGAAAGTTCTCCATCGAAAGTTACATACGGCATGAGCCCGCAAACAACGGATCCGTCGACTGCATATTAATGCAGACACCACAGTTGCTACAAAAGATACATCGCGGTCTTTATTTGCTTGGCGACGAAGTTCATATACCTGGTGGCAGTCATGAGGGTAACTACAGAGCACTTTCTGCTGCCGCTAGACAGATTCGTTGGTGCGCCGCTTTTTGGAGGCTTGAAGCAGGATTTGATAGCCCATCTGCAACAGCGCCCGGATTTGTCGCAAAGCAAACTTGCATATGGGGCACCATATGCAATTTGCACAGTATATATAGAACACACCCAAATAAAAAAAAATATTTTTTTTTTGTCTATTAATAACGTTTATTATAATTCAGCACATATAAGTTATATAGCCGCTCTGAGTCGTCATGTATATATTTAATTAGTGTCCTTTTGAAATTTCAGAATATTCTCTTATAAGCGTAGCTATTTGGAAAGCCTGAAAAGATTAATTTTTTGTATATATTTTTTTTAATAAAACCAAACTAATTT
Source organism: Drosophila ironensis (assembly GCA_021223825.1). Classification (NCBI taxonomy): domain Eukaryota; kingdom Metazoa; phylum Arthropoda; class Insecta; order Diptera; family Drosophilidae; genus Drosophila; species Drosophila ironensis. The sequence continues at coordinate 8,874,071 of JAJJHQ010004697.1, forward strand.
AAACGAATAAAACCAAACGAATTTTTTAAATCCAGACACGGTCCCGTTGCGTAATGTCCCACTTCCCGCCCGACCGACCGAGGTGCGCGCCGAGTAGCGTACGGCTCGAGTCGCGTGGATAGACCCGAGTGTAAAGAAAGAAAGGTACGAGGAAACTAGTTATGATGTTGCGATAGGTGAATTAGAATAGGGGTTTTAAGGTTGTTAGAATAAGAGTTGGAGATAATGGAGAAAAGTGCATTATTTTTTAAAGCCAAACACGGTCCCGTTGCGTAATGTGCAACTTCCCGCCTCCCGCCCGACCAACGGGGGGGCGCGCCGAGTAGCGTACGGCTCGAGTCGCGTGGATAGACCCGAGTGTAAAGAAAGAAAGGTACGAAGAAACTAGTTATGATGTTGTGATAGGTGAATAAAAATAAGGGTTTTAAGGTTGTTAGAATTCGAGTTGGAGATAATGGAGAAAAGTGCATTATAGTCCGTACACTACACCCTAAAAGAATGAAGCAGGGCGTAGTCCGGTCTGCAATGTGATAAATTAAGAGGACGAAATTGTATGTTAGTCTACGGGGCACGGTCCGTCCGTCTGTCTGTATGTATGAACACCTCGTTCTCGGAGATGGTAGGAGCTAAATATGTAATTCTTTTGGCTTTTGGTGTGTTACTATTGCAGGCAGATCAATTATATTTTAAATTTTTGCAACGCTCTTTTCCGCCTTCGTAATTTGCATAGAATTGTACTTTCTTTGACACATTTGCCCATAACTTGCATTATGTCAGTTTAACTATAACGTAGAATCTACGTCGTAGATAATAGCAAAGTGTGACGCTGACCCCATCGGACAGAGAATTATTTAATAGGACTCGCATGCGTCCTACCAGTCAGGTAGCTACGAACCCAACTTAGGAGATCTAATGAAAAGCCAAGTAAATCTAGTTTACATAGGAGCAGGAAAGGCCATGCTGAAGTCGGTATATGACATCTGCTTGACGATTCTTTTTGGAACCTCTGATTTTGAAGGAAGTCAGTTCCAAAAGATTGGTGGTGGTAGATTGTCGGCTTATAAAACCGTGTTGGTTAGGAGATATTACCGATCTACAAAGGTTTTGCAGGTGAGGGGTAATTATTATACCATGTACCTTAAGGTACAAATGGTATATTAACTTTGTGCAATGTATGTAACAGGGAGAAGGAGGCGTTTCCGACCCTATTAAGTATATATATTCTTGATCAGCGTCAACAGCCGAGTCGATCTAGCCATGTCCGTCTGTCCTTCTGTCTGTCTGTCCGTCTGTATGTATGAACACGTCGTTCTCGGAGATGGTAGAGCTAGAGGGGTAATTCTTTTTGCTTTAGGTCCGTTAAATGTGTACGCAGGTCGAGTTTATTTCAAATTTTTGCCACGCCCCTATCCGCCTTCGAAATTTGCATAAAACTATATTTTCTTCGACAACTTGGACAAAATAAGAGCTAGAGACCTTTTTTTTTGCAATATGTTCGTTTAACTATTCCGCAGTTAAAGTCATTCTTGGATTTTTGCCACGCCCTTTTCCGCCCTCGCATTTGCAAAAAAATCGATAGCTGTGAAATGGTAAAAGCTAGAGGCTAAGTCCACTGATCGTCAAACACATACATCCAAAATTATATACCGATCGGACAATAAAAATAGAAGATATTCCCAATTAAAGTTTTACCCACCCCTCCTCCCCTTCTCCAAACATGGTGGTGTGGCGTCATTCGTCTCTTCTTTGAATTCAATTCGTTCGCACGTGTATACTTGTTTTTATAGATTTTTGTATAGATAAATATGCTAATAACATATTCAAATTTGGTAGTTCTTAGAGACATTCGGAGTGTGTGTAAAAGAGGGTGTAGTCACAATTTTGCCACAACTCCTGCGTGGATCCACGGGACTACTTGATTTTGGCAATACGAATAGACGTGAATATAATCAATATCGTATTCGAATACGTTTCTAAAATTAAAATTGTACACGCTACAAAATTTCGCGTTTTATTTGACCTGCAGAAAGAGGTTTCCGATTTTTGAATCAAACTTGTGCTGAACTTATGAGGTTCCTAAGGGACATCATAGAATATTTTTGATAATTAATTACAACTTAGAATACATACAATCTAGTTTGGGTAAAACATATGTATAAAAGCAGGTACAATATATTAAAAATAGCACGTGAAATAGATGTAATTAAAATGTATGGATCGATGTAAAATTAGGTGTAGATTAAGATATCTAAGATATTCGGCCTCGGTAAAAAGCCGCCAAGGAGCCGAGGAGCTGCGAGCGGCCCAAGTCCGAGCTGACAGACTGAGAGCGAAAGTGAGAGCAGTACAGCCGAAGAGCGGACAAAACAAGATAAAACTAACGGGTAATGGCGGGACCGGGCACAGAAGCAGGGAGAAACACCGGGAACGCCAAAGACGGCGCCATTAGTTGCTAGGAGAGGCCGACAAAAATATACGTGGCCCGGGATAACGGGACTAGAGTAGGCGAATAAAAACGATGAAGACAAGGCGGCAGGGGACAGTCTACTGCGCAGCGTTCACCGGAGGACCAGCAGCAGCGACACTTGCGAAAGTAAACAGGAAGCAAACGACAACGAGGGCACAAGACCCTCAAGGAGGGTCAGCAAGGACGCACCAGGACACCACGCAGGAGATGTCGAGCGTCGGAAGGAGCGAGCAACGGTCCTTACCGGATACCGGGCCGGAACGAAGCAGCCTTATCGTGCGCCAACAGGGAGTGTCAGCGAAGGCCGGTGAATCCTGGCCCAGTCGCCCGACCTGCGACGGCCACCGGACCAAGGAAACTGGGCAGCGCAGAACCCCACAGGAAGGAAGGACATGCAGAAGAGGGACGCAGGACGACCGGCGATACCAGGTGAGAACGGAAAGGCAGCAAGGACAAAAATTGAGTGCAGCCAATCCCCTTATCGTGGTTCCGAGCGTAAGGAGTGTCGAGCGAGTGCCGGCGAGTCCTGGGCACGATATCGGGCAACGAGAGTGAGGAGCGATCGGCCGCAAAAAAGAGCAAGTCCCAATCGTGCCCCTTAGGGGCACTAGATTAAAAAAGGGTACCAGGGGTACTATATGATATTTTTTTGGTTGTGCTCGCAACGAGAACGAAGAGTAAAAACGGTCGACAGTTATTGGCGGAACGAGCCAGTGGAGGAGAGGCTTTTAGTGGCAGCGACATACCAGGAAGCAGGAGTCGCCGATACGGCGGAGTGTTTACGGACCGGAGTGTTTACAGTGTGTAGAACCGCTCCGGTTATCATGGTGATGAAGAAGACGGGCCAATGGGGCCTGTGCGTGGTCGGCTTAAGAAAAAGTCGGAAAAAGACGCTTACCCACTCCCGAGGATAAATCATATTCAGAAGTAGCTATGAGAGGCCAAACATATAAGCAGTCTGAATCTAAAGAACGAGTATGGTCAGATACCGTACACAGCGCTTACAGTTTCAGGAACAGGCTTACACTCGGCACCGGCGACGTTCTAGAAGGCACTAAACCAGTTAATAAGACTACATGAACGACATAATTGTGATCGACAGAACGTAAAAGGAATACCAGGAAAACCTCAGGGTGGTTTTTCACCGGTTGAGGCCGTTGAACCTAAAAATAAAACAGGAAAATAATCACCGACCACATGGCACTAAAGTTGCACAGCTCCATCCAGAGCCCTGGAGGACAAACAAAAATGTGGGCCCTACAGTTGCAGCAGTACGATTTTAAGATCGTGTACCGGTAGGGCAAGCTGAATGTGGTATCGGATGCATTCTTGGGGCACTCGAGATACTTCTGGTCAGGACTGCAGCAGGACAGATGCTGACGCAGGTTCCGGCGGAAGCATGCGCAAACTTCGGTGGACTACTACCGCGATCGAAGCACGGCAATAATATGTTGTTGGTGCTGGTGGAATGGTTCTCGAAGTGGATAGAGTTGGTGGCCCTGAGAACGGCCTCGGCGGCAACGCTCTAAAAGGCTTTTGGGGAGCGCATACTGGACAGGTTCAGAGTGCTGATGTCAACGTAAAGATGTCAACGAAAGAGGTGAGTCACTGCAAGACCTTATTTTGAGTAAGGGCCTAATCATAGGCAATGAGGAGGAGGAGCCAACATATATAGCCTCAACCTCTATAAACCCCCAAAACGGAGGGAAACACCGAGGTCACAAAATGAAGAGTCCTGAGCAGACTCTCTTTCTCGGTCCATCTGTACTTTGAATTTGGAGTCAAATTCAAGTGCTGTAGCAATAAGCCAATACGAAGAAGCTCCATCTGGGAAAGATACAGTGACATAGTGAAGACACTAGAAACACTAGAAAATCTGTTAGAACTCAGAATCGCAACGTGCACGCTGATGCAGGCGAACCAACATGCTTACACGAAAGGTATATATGTGGAAACAGCGCTACACTCACTAGTAACAACCATAGAGAAAGCACTGCTCAATCGATATTATGCGCTAGGAGCAGTCCTAGACATATCCAGAGCATTTAACAACGTATCAACAGAGCAAATAATAAAGAGCCTAAGAGCCGCAATACCCCAAGAATCCGTAAACACTTGGATCCAAAATATGATAGGCTGCAGACTGATACAGGCGGAATGGGAAACCACTACCATAACCATGAAAGCGAAAAAATAAAAACCGCCTGGAGGTGTACTGTCGCCCCTGATATGAAACATAGTGGTTAACGAAAAGAAAACGGAAATACCCAAAGATAACCGCCTACGCAGATGAAATATGCATAATTATCGTGGGAAATGTCAATAGAAAATGAGCTCGGTCATAGACAACAACTTAAGAGAAGTGCTACTATTGGCAAAAGAAGCCGGGTTAAGCATTAATGCGGATAAGACGGACCTCATTCTCTTCACAAAGAAATACAAGGTACCTCGCTGGAATGCGCCAGAAATAAATGTGTCGCCATTGATCCCCAAGGACCGAATATAGTACCTCGGAACAATTATTGAGAGCAAGCTGATTTTGAAGCCAAATGTGGACGAAAGGGCCAAAAAGGCAACCAATGCACTCTATGCGTCGTAGAAGATGCTGGGGAGCACATGGGGCCTATCACCAAGACTTACACATTCGATTTTCATATCGGTTGTGCGGCCCATCCTTCTATATGGAGCTCTGGTATGGTGAAAAGCCACAGAAAAGTCCACATACCTGAAGAACTAGGAAAGGCCACAAAGACTCCCACTACCGATGCTATGAGAACGACGTCAACAAGGGCACTAGAAACGCTTTTGGGAATAAATCCACTAGATATACAACCGCACCTAACGACAAATAAAGATGGCCCAACGCCAATGTGCACAGAGCCAACTAGCAGTGCAGAACTTGGACACTGTGGTTTTGCCCAGGGGATTCATGTAGGCACGGTCTACGTGACCAATCTAAACACGGACCAATCCAAACTGCACAAAAATGTCTGCACTACTGAGAAAGAACGCACCAAAGCAAAATGTCGTTAACATCTACACGAACTATTCAATAAATGGACAAACGAGTAGGGGCGGCAGTATACCGCCGTAACCCTCCCATATCGCTTTCTTTGAAACTACCAGACCACTGCAGTATATTTCAGGCGGGAATTTTTGCCATAAGACATTTAGCTCATAATATAAGTATAAAAGATACGGTCAATTAAAGTTTTAGCCGCCCCTTTGATTCAATTCAATGAAAAAATTTGCGCAATATATATAGAACACACCCAAACAAAAACAAGTTGGAACGCTGTAGTCGAGATTTCTCGACAACGAGATATCATGTACCTCTTTTCTTTATTAACCATTTCTTTGTATTTATTTGTATTTTTGTCTAATAATTCACATACATGCACTTCTGTATGTATTGTGCATACATTCACACACTTCTGTATGTATGCACGTGCGAACGAATTGAAGTCAAAGAAGAAACGGAAAATGTCACCCCAGCATGTGCGGCATGCCGTTTCCTAGGAAAGGGGTGGGTAAAACTTTAACTGGTCATATCTTCTATATTTATTGTCCGATTCGTACGTAATTTTGCACATACGTGTTTGACGATCAGTGGACTTATCGGACTGAAAATTATGCCAGTAGCTTTTACCATTTCGAAGATATCGATTTTTTTTAAATACAAGAGCGGAAAGGGGCGTGGCAATAATGACATTATCTGTGCAACATTATCTGTGTGCTCTTATTTTGTACAAGTTATTGAAGAAAATTCAAATAAAGTTTTATGCAAATTACGAAAACGGAAAGGGGCGGAAAGGTAAAAATTTGAAATAAACTAGCTATGCCTGCAAAAATAACACACCAAAAGCAAAAAGAATTAGACCTCTAGCTCTTACCATCTCCGAGAACGAGGTGTTCATACATACAGACAGACGGACGGACGGACGGACGGACAGACGGACAGACCGACATTGCTATATCGACTCGGCTGTTGACGCTGATCAAGAAAATATAGGATTAGAGTTGGAGATAATGAAGAAAAATGCATTACAGTCCGTACATACCACCCTAAAAGAATCATGCAGGGCGTATTTCGTTCTAAAATGTGGTAAATTAAGGGGGACTCAATTGCGAGTTAGACTTTGGAGCACGGTAAAATTTATCTGACAGGAAGTTAAAGCTGTCAATTTCACCACGTATTAGTGTATTAATAAATACAATGCCAAGCATTTTTTACGGTTAGTAAGGGTGGGTAAGTTATTTAAAAGTAATATAAAGACAACACATGTGCTGGTTTGCATCCCAGTTAAGGCCACGAAGTGCAAAAATAAGAAAGTTTTTTTGCACCGATTCAATGCTATCTTTGTGAACCCCATAATGTGTACTCTACATACAAGACCCGTATTGCAGAATCGGACGAACTAGAGATACTATATGTATGATGTTTTTGTAAGGTAGGGGTCATTGAAGTCTTTCGTCTATCTTTTTACGGAATCCAAGATATAAGCTTTAAACGGTCCAGGGCTTCATCAGTTAGGTAATAAGTTGCAAGCATGGGATTACACCGGCAGAAGGCCATTGTCTTGCACTTAGAGCCATTGAGGTTTAAAAAGTTGGCAGAGCACCACTTCTGGGGGTTGTTTAATTGTGATTCCTATTGCTAGGAAGCAACGCTATATTGATAGCAAATTTTCCCATCGTCAGCGTACATAAGGACTAAAGAGTTTTTTATAGTGAGTGGGAGATCGCTTATAGGACTCGCTACGAACACAACTAAGGAGATCTAAAGGAAAATCTAGTACATCTAGTTTACATAGGAGCAGGGAATGGTTTACAGAGTCAAATGCCTTGCTGAAGTCGGTATACGAGTAGATGACATCTGTTTGACGATTCTTTTCAAAACCGCTGATTATGAAGAAATTCAGTTCCAAAAATTGGTGGTAGTAGATCATCGGCTTACAATTCCGTGTTGGTAGGCAGGTGGGGGGTAATCTCAGATAATGAGAGGCAGAAGATAAAATTCGACTTCGGTAAATCATAGGAATACGGCAGAGTTGAGTCAACTACAGGTGAATAAGTCCTTTGAAAAATATACTTGGAAATATTTCAGAGTTAAGTATATCTGACTTCAACCAAGTTTCAGTAAACACGATTACCTGGGATGCAAAGGTAAAGCTTTTAGTAAATAGATTAGAGAGCTTACTTCGTAGGCCTCTAATGTTTTGATAGGAAATTAGTAAGTTAGCAACAGAAGTTAGTTTTTTTAAGGGCTTATCTGTAGTTTTGATTTCTGTAAGTTTAATTCCCAGCGGTCGTTTTTTATACCCGGTTCTTATGGATTCGTGCGAATGTTAAATATGTAACTGGGAGAAGGATGCTTTTCCGACCCTAATATATATATATTCTTGATCAGCATCAACAGCCGAGTCGATATAGCAATGTCCGTATGTCCGTCTGTCTGTCTGTATGTATGAACACCTCGTTCTAGGAGATGGTAAGAGCTAGAGGTGTAATTCTTTTTGCTTTTGGTGTGTTATTATTGCAGGCATAGCAAGTTTATTTCAAATTTTTTCCGCGCCCGTTTTCTCCTTCGTAATTTGTATTTTCTTCGACATATTTGTCCATAACTTGCACAAAACAAGAGCTAGAGACCTATTTATTTTTTAAATATGTTCGTTTAACTATTGCGCAGATAATGTTATTGGATTTTTGCCACGCCCCTTTCCGCCTTCGTATTTGCAAAAAAAATCGATATCTGCGAACTGGTGAAAGCTAGAGGCATAATTTTCAGTCCAATAAGTCCACTGATCGTCAAACACGTACGTGCAACATTACGTACGGATCGGACAATAAATAGTAGATATGGCCAATTAAAGTTTTACCCACCCCTTCCCTAGGCAACGGCATGCCGCACACACTGGGGTGACGTCATCCGTCTCTTCTTTGACTTCAATTCGTTTGCACGTTTATTCATACAGTAGTGTGTGTATGTGTGCACCTGCTGATTTTTTGGATGTCAACAAACGAAACTTTGGTGAATTATTTGAAAAAAAAAAAATAAAATCAAAGAAATGGTTCATAAAGAAAAGAGGTACATGGTATCTCGTTGTCGAGAAATCTCGACTACAGCGTTCCTACTTGTTTTATGTAATTTAAACCTATAACTATTCAAGAATGTTTCTTTAAGATTTCAAGTGAAAATATCAAAAACTTTTAAAGATATAGCCGATTTATGGTGGAAGCGACGGCGAGAGTTTTTCAAAACTTAATAGTGTTTTTCTCGAAATTACATCTTTCAAATTTACTGCCATCAAACTCAAAGAGCAATTGTCCGAAAGACAATTAAACTGACTTATCCTGAATATATTTACCGTACAATGAAGTAGAATAAATATGATTTGTAAAAAATTGACGATTGATTTGGCGGGGAAAAAAATTAATTTTTTGATAAAAAAAAATTTGATTATAGCTTCTGATTGGCAGCAGTGAAAGAACTTTTTTTTGAACTTCCAAAGATTGCGCACAAGTCGTTTTATTTTGAATGTATATTTATCAAAAAATTATCTTCCAATTTGCCAAAAATATAAAAATATCTCACAGTTTATGAAATTATTCTATCGAGTTCTTTTTTTTTTATAAATTCCCGAAAATTGATCAAATTTCCAGCAGTCACACTAGTAAGGCCCCTTAACCACTGTAAGCACAATGAGAGAAGTAACTGCAATATGTATATAAAGTGTGCAGTTACGCGGACACAGAGTGACAAGGAATAGAAAAAAAAGTAAAGAATTACAACAACAAGAACCAGATCGTAGAAAGGTTTTAAATATCTATATATTTAATGTCAATCTATTATCTGCACACGCGGAAGCGATATAGGTGTTGGTAAGAATAAGTATAGAGATAGGTATTAAGAAAACAGGCTTTAGTCTCGCGTAAGATGATGTTTGAATTGAAGAAAAAAAAATGCGTCTGTTGTTAGTTTTGTTATTTTAATTTATCTCAAATTGTTTTTGGCTTTTTCTACTATTATTTCTATCCTTTTTTCCACATCCTTTTAAGCCAGTTAAAATTTTGGTAACCTTTTTAATATTAAAATGACATATATGCACAAAAGATCATAGTTTTGCGATGGTCAAAATGGGAGAAGCTTAATATTGTACCATAGGTCAAACGAAAAATGTTCTCAAAAATAAATAAATCCGCACCGTAGTATACCTAAAAATAAGTCTTATAAAATGTCCGATAAATGACCTATCCTGTTTTAATCAATCATTCAAGTCCAATCGTTTCACCTAAACACGTATCCCCACTATTTTGTATTTCTTGTTAAGGCTTTTATAATATACATGTATTCTTACCTGTGAAGTACTTAAAATAACTTTAGATTGTTTTTTTTCCGTTCCCGTAAATATCATATTTGGAGAAAATGATATTATAGATTCAAAGTCGTGAGTGCATCAAATATTTCTTGATCGATGTTCTAGTAAATGAATCCCTCTCTGGTCAATGGCTAACCATAGCATTCGAGGCCAGTTTGAAGTAAAGCTTTGCTGTAAAGAAAATAAAATTTTAATTTTGTACACACTTATAGAAATTTTTTTTAACTTTAAATATATGGATTGTATGCATTGTTATGCATACTTCCTTCCCAATAAAAAAAAACAATTAGAAACGCTGCAGTCTAGATTTTTCGACAACAAGATACCATGTACCTATTTTGTTTATCAACCATTTTTATACCAAACTTTCTCTTTCTTTCGAAGCGAACGGACGCGTTTTTTTTTCTGTGCGAATTATAATATATTTTTCGCGAAAATTAAGCCCGGGAAATTTTTAACATTTAATTCCGTGCAAAACTCTCAACGTTTGTTCTTAAAAACCGTATCGCTTCCGCGTGTGCAAGTAATAAATAGGCATTAAATATTTGGTTATTTAATACCTTTTTATACCATGTACCTTAAGGTACTTTGTGCAAATGTATGTAACAGCCAGAAGGAGACATCTCCGACCCCATAAAGTATATATATTCTTGATCAGCGTCAACAGCCGAGTCGATATAGCCATGTCCGTCTGTCCGTCCGTCCGTTCATCCGTCCGTCTGTCCGTCTGTCTGTATGTATGAACACCTCGTTCTCGGAGATGGTAAGAGATAGAGGTCTAATTCTTTTTGCTTTTGGTGTGTTATTGTTGCAGTCAGATCAAGTTTTTGCCACGCCCCTTTCCGCCTTCGTAATTTGCATTAAACTGTATTTGAATTTTCTTCGATAACTTAGACAAAATAAGAGCTCGAGACCTATTTCTTTTTGCAATATGTCCGTTTAACTATTGCGCAGATAACGTCATTCTTGGATTTTTGCCACGCCCCTTTCCGCCTTCGTATTTGCAAAAAAATCGATATCTTCGAAATGGTAAAAGCTAGTCCAATAAGTCCACTGATCGTCAAACACGTACGTGCAACATTACGTACGGATCGGACAATAAATATAGAAGATATAGCCAATTAAACTTCTACCCACCCCTTCCCTAGGCAACGGCATGCCGCACACGCTTGGGTGACGTCATCCGTCTCTTCTTTGACTTCAATTCGTTCGCACGTGTATACATACAGTAGTGTGTGTATGTGTGCACCTGCTGATTTTTTGGATGTCAACAAACGAAAATTTGGTGAATTATTTGAAAAAAAA